>JAVYIG010004981.1:70153-147276 GCA_035222895.1 Strongylocentrotus droebachiensis
TGAGCAATTTATTGTTGCCGGAGAAAATATCGGATCACTGTTTTAATTAGCACCGTTTATATTTCTTTCTTTCTCTCTCTCACTCTCTCTCTCTCTCTCCTCTGCTCCCCTCCCATCTTCATTAATTTTCTGTAAATGCAAGCCTTGTTCATTTGTAATCAAGAGGAAATAGATTGATATTCTAATGACGTAACAAACGCATTTATTTTAAGGAGATTACACAGTACCATTTTACCAGTCTTGACCTTTCCTTTTCTTCTGGAACACCCTATACTTTCACATTGCAGTCTTGTAAAGGGTGACCTGTTTTTGAAAGGAGGTTCCCAAATTCAAAACGGAAGACTGGCAACATAAAAGTATGTCCCTGATTCCGCTGAATCATGAATGCAAATAAATATATCTTTAGCTGCATTATTTTTACCGCAGACAAACTGGACTCAATCCAGAATCATAATTCATTTGCTGCTTAAAGAGAAGGTTGATGTTCTGGCATAATTTTTTTTTAGCTTCTCGTTATTTCTATTCCGACATGGAAGAATAACTTAGAATTGCTTTTTTCTTTGCTCTCATCGTTATATTGAAAAAACGACGAGAAGTAGTTTACAAACTAAGGACGGAAATTTGCCACACGCTTACGTATACTCCCATATTATATCCACATCTGAAATAACTATTGCTAATTTTGTAAAGGCAAATATTCATTCGTTATCATTTATCATGCTTTCAAAGTCTCAATATGAACAGTTATTCTTCAAAATGTGACTTCTAAAAAAAAAATTATGGTTAATCTTTTTCAAATTGACATTTTTCTTTCACAATGTACTGTACTTAACATCGTGTATAGCGTGCCATGTGCAGTGACAGATGCGGAAATGGATATTTAAAAAGGGCTTCCCCTCCCTGCTTGGCAGGGCACTTTAGTGGCGTTGCCAGGTCTGGTTTTAGGGCCACTTAACTGACATTATCTATTCATAGTAGGATGGAATAGAGATTGACAGAAACCAGGATCTCTTTCCGATCCCCCTCGATGTCAATTAGTGACTCCATGCTGTTTTATAACAGAAGGGGCGGGCAGAAGGGCGGGAGGCCATGTCGAAAAATAATCAAATCTTATACGTAGTCCAAATTTTGGAAAACAAATTATTATTTACACATACACACTTAGAAGTAGGCCGAGAGTGTAAAGCGAGTATAGTAAGAGATTCCTAATTGAGCATTTTTAAATGACAAACTAAGTAGTATTTTTCTAAGTAGCTGTTGGGGCAATGAATATCGTTATAATAGGTCACCTTTTGCCCAGTGCTTTTAGAAGTGTAAATTTTCTGAGGAACTTTTGATTGGTTGCAGACGCTGATTCTTCTTCTTCTTCTTCTTCTTCTTCTTCTTCCTCTTCTTCTTCTTCTTCTTCTTCTTCTTCTTCTTCTTCTTCTTCTTCTTCTTCCTTTTCATCTTGTTATTCTTCTACCTCTCTTTGGAAAACTACTTGCGAAATGGCACGTAGGACGTTGGTAGCACACAGCAGCACACAGCAGCACAAATTATGGTAGCTGCACCCGGATGTTAAACGGACCCCTAGATCAAGCTGCCCACGGGCCCCGCTCATGATCAAGAAAATTAGCAGAAACCTTCAGTTTGATTAGCACTTGATTGATATGTGGTCGGTGATAAAGTGTAGCAACCAATACAAACTTGATAATCAGCATACCCTAGAACCTAATTGCTAATTAATTGTTAGAAGAGGAGGAGCCGTTTCTTCTGATTGACGGATAGATTGACTGATTCTTTGACTCATTTCCTCGTCAAGGCTACCATTAGATCATACAAAAGACATTAGATTTACAACTTACATCACTTATGCTAATAAAACACAGTATGGTTTTGAACAGTGACTGCACAATAATTATAGATGGGGAGAGTACAATAAGAACGACAATAGTTAAAGGTAAAGACCAGTATTGGTAACGCCCCAATTTCAAAAAATGAAATGGAAGCTCTCATTACCAATCATGTGAAAGAATATGTTTTGACTAATACATGATGATACAAAATTTGCCGGGAAACCGCCTACTAATTCATATATTTGGTAAATTTATTTCTCTCATGGTCGTGTGAGAGAGATAGGGTAGTCCCATATACATCTTTCTGTGTATAGTGCTTGTAACTTTACGAAGAATGGGCCAAATTTCTTATCATTTTGATGATTCCAGAACCTTGCAGATGCTAGATGCTAAATGATCAACCTTTTCTGATCGATTCCACAACGTTTCTTTCACAATGCAATCGCATGACCATTACTGGTCTTTAGCTTTAACTGATTGACTGAAGTAAATTTCTGTAGTTCTTGCAATTAAAACAGCACTCAGAGTAACAGTGTCTGTAGGTTGCATGTAGCTTACACCTATCATGTATATAAGGTACATTAACAAATATACGAAGAGCACACTATAATGGCGTTAAATACATCACCAAAGTCCAATTTATGCATGACTGTGTAAAGATTTGATTTTTGATTTTTGATTTTTTTTTTTGTATTTACTGATCAAAGTTTGCATTAATTTTATTGATCAAAGATAAGACGTATTTTCATATTGATACAATGTCTGCATTAGCGCTTCGTTTCCCGCCAATACCCGGGAACAAAAAAAAATGAACTCAGTCACTCAGAGTCTAATGTCCTGTTTGTGTAAGCAACACTTGTATTACAAAGAAAAAACATTTTTCTTGGTATAAAACTGCAGGTCCAAGTCCAGGCGGTTTGGTCACGTGCATGGTGTACCATACGTTACCATGACTCATCGTAGAGTTATGACCTTAAAATGACATCAAACGCATGATTTAGCTTGATAATTATTTAGTGTGATCCATGCTCTAGAACTGATTTCAAGTTGATGGTTGTTGCTGATGGTGGTTATTTTACCTGACAGCTAAGAAAGCATAAATGCTTTTAAGTAAGCAACCAGACGGCCGACGGCTTTAGGTCCTCTCCGAGGGACCTGATAATGAGGATGCCCTACCAAAGGGCACTAGCGAATCGACTTGGTTTCGAACCCGGGTCACCGGATTACAAGACCACTGCTCTACCGACTGAGCTATAATCAGTTATACTAAAATATCCTCACTCGATCAACCCGACACCAAACCGACTGATTCGCGGCCATACGAGGTAATGTAATTCGGTTGTTCTGTCTGTTGTCGGTCTCGTGTCGGTCTCGTTGGTGTGACTAGGTTATTAAGGTCACCGTAAACATGAAATTGTGTCTATTTGCAAGATCAGTGGATTCAGGACAGCAAAGTGGTTGGGGCAAAAGATCAAAGGGGTTTCCCGACTGCTTTACGGTCTAGCTGGGCGAATGATCAAAATAACATTGTGAAGGGAGCGAAATGCTTTCATATTTAACTTTACCTGGGAGAGAGGTACTTTCAGAAGCACTTCAAGTGAATCCCCGGAACATAAGCACTTAGCAAACATCACCAGACTATGATGACAATGAACATAACTGGCATTATTATGAATGATTTCCAGTGTTATTGTTAAAATCGACTTCTTTTGTTGGGAGAAAACTCAACATTAATAAACAGTTGCCCATCGAAGAAATGCAGTTTTGGTAAAAACGGATTTATTTGTTAGCACTTGTTGTTACGAGTCATAATGTACAGCGCGAACAATCGTCCATCAACTGCAGACGATAACTTATAATTTATTGTGTGTTGGTCTGGGTCTGCTCCCGCGCAAACTACATGTATGTATTTTTTTCGACATGTGGGAACCTAACATGAATAAACAGTGCACTATTTATCCTGTGTAGCATTAGCAAGCAGAAAGTGTGATCTGCACTTCACCTTTGCTGTTTGTATTTCTCATTGCCACCTTTTTACCGATTGTATGATTGTATTCCACACAAAGAGGTCCAGGAACTTGCATTGTACTCGTTCTCGTTCATGTGAGTGAGGTGCGGCAGTGGTGTCGTTATACACACATTTTTGACAATGTATGGGACTGTATAGTTATGTTCATTTGTGTTTGGTGTCAAATAAATGTTATCATACATATTTGATAGGTGCAATACTGTTTGATTGATAAGTTCCCAACTGTATTTAAATATATGAGCTCCTTTTTTTTCCCCCGAGTGCCTGGTTACAAAGTGCTGCAGTGCCCTGTCTGAGCTGATCGAGATGTAGTCAAAATACATAATGCATACACACATTGTTTCTATGTCGGAGCAGGGAGGAGATCTCGATCCCCTCCCAGGTCGGAGCAATCTTTTGGGTCGTTACGACTTTCAATGTAAAATTTTATTGGAAATATGCAGATAATCTGAATATGTTAATGAATAATTGCATCTGCACTTCACCTTTGCTGTTTGTATTTCTCATTGCCACCTTTTTACCGAGTGTCTGATTGTATTCCACACAAAGAGGGTCCAGGAACTTGCATTGTACCCATTCTCGTTGATGTGAGTGAGGTGCGGCAGTGGTGTCGTTATTCACACATTTTTGACAATGTATGGGACTGTATAGTATGTTCATTTGTGTTCGGTGTCAAATAAATGTTATCATTCATATTTGATAGGTGCAATACTGTTTGATTGATAAGTTCCCAAATGTATTGAAATCTACGAACTCTTTTTTTTCTTTCTACCCCTACTGCCTGGTGACAAAGTGTTGCAGTGCCCTGTCTGAGCTGATCGAGATATAGTCATAATACATAATGCATACACACATTGTTTCTATGTCGGAGCAGGGAGGAGATCTCGATCCCCTCCCAGGTCGGAGCAATCTTTTGGGTCGTTACGACTTTCAATGTAAAATTTTATTGGAAATATGCAGATAATCTGAATATGTTAATGAATAATTGCATCTGCACTTCACCTTTGGCGTTTGTATTGTTCATTGACACCCTTATACCTGATGCCTGATCGTATGCTGGGTCCCGGAACTCGTTCTCGTTCATGTGCTTAAGGTGCGGCAGAGGTGTCGCTCGACACACATTTTGACAATGTATAGGACTGTATTGTGTCTATAGTATGTTCATTTGTGTTCGGTGTCAAATAAATGTTATCATACATATTTGATAGGTGCAATACTGTTTGATTGATAAGTTCCCAAATGTATTGAAATATATGGACTGCTTTTTCCCCTGGTGACAAAGTGCCTTCAGTGACAAAGTAAAACATTGCCATGTCTGAGCTATTCTCATCGAGATAACATCGGAATACATAATGGTAACATAAGTTGTTGCTATGTCAGAGCAAGCTTTGTAGTTGTCAAAACTTACAACGTACCATTTTAATTGAAAATATACCAAGAATCTGAATGTGATAATAAATTAGCGAATTTATTGTATAAATTGCTTCTAATATGCAATATTACTTCTACTGCTACGAATACCACTATCATGCACTACTTATACTTCAACCACTACTACTACTACTTCCACTACTAGTCTATTACTACAATTACAACTACTATTACTATACTACTACTACTACCCCTACTACTCCTACTACTACTACTACAATTACTATTATAGTAGATAATGATATCTAATACTATACCCTGACTATATATTTGTGAAACTTATCTCGCAGTGTTTTTTTTTTGGTTTTCGGGACTGCACAGACTTGTTTCCAAATTTGGCCCAAGCTTTTCAGCTACTTCTTGTCATATTTCGAAAATTAGGGCAATGTGGACCCTTTACCCTACGATGTCCTCTAAACTATCGTACAAAGAATTGGAAATCTCACAAATAATGTTTTCACTCTTACCAAAAACCAACTTTTTTCGGATGACAAGCTTAGAAAAGTTCTTAGCTTACCGAAACAAAAACATTGTGCCATGAAATTCGATGCCATCTTTTAAGTGGTTAGTTAAATGACCTATTTGCGACTCGAATTTACCCATCACTGGTGCAACATTGGTGGACAACGATCTAATCTGACTCTAAGCTTAATCCCAAAGCCGATGGTGCTAAACCCTTTTTTAAATCCTGTCTGATAGCATTAATGAAAGGTCATGTATCCGATTGATGTTGCGAAGGGAATCCATAGAAAACAGTAATGTTTCTTTGTTCATTGTATTTCGAGAGGTCACCCTTCACCCTTTTATAGTAACTTATGCGTTTGAATAAAATGAAAGAATTTATGCATTTTAAAGACACAGTTATGTTTTGAAAGTGTTGATATATTTCTGAATACCAAATGAAATATTTCTAGGTATTGCACAATAAATTACATAAAATAAGATTTTATTCATGGTTTATTAGTTATTACAATATGTGAAAGGCAACCATTGGCTGATTGTTCGCAATTTCTAAATGCATATAAAACAAGGATACATCAAGTATAATTACAATTTAAAATTAAAGCACTAGCATTGTCCATTACTAATGTGACATGATTGCATAAGCCGAACATTATTTCTTTGGACATACGGATATATTGCATTCGCCCTTGAGTTGATAACTCGAAAGTTTTTGCGAATGTGCCATTAGCACTTGCATACATGTAGCTCCTTCGCTGAACATTGTGATAGTAAGCTGTGACAAACTGATAACTAATAGTGTTTTTCTTTTTGTAGTCTTTGTATTCACCTTCGCTAGAAGCAAGAGTGTTTTAATAGGATTAACACATATTTGAGAATCTAAAGATGTATTAGTCGAAGGTCTCTTTCCTATTTGTAAGAGCCTTGTGCTTTTGTGTAAATCCATTTTCTGACTGTTAACAATGTATTCAAACATTAAATGAAGAACAAATCTTTTATCTTGAATATTGACGAATTTGGATACCTCTCCTAAATCAAATGTTTAACTAGATCGTATGCCGTTTTTACAGGGAATAGGGGAGTTTTTTTTGTTTGTTAATCTGTTGGGCCAGTGCTACAGATTTCGATAGACCAATGCCCCCCCCCTCCCGACAAACAAAAAAGAAATATACATATACTTTGGCATCGCCCCTTACAGTTAATCTCTCAATTCAGCAGACACCAAGGTTTGATGATTACCTAATGGTCACAATAATTGTCTTATTTGACTCAAATTTGGAGAGTAGAAAAAAGGAAGTCTATGGTATGTTTCTTCTCCCTTTTTTCAATTTAACACAACTAGAAATCATGCCCCAAGGTCCCAATCCCATTAGATTTAAGAATGTGGTAATTCATGACTTGTGAAAAGAATAGGGCCTGGAATTTCAAGAACATGATTGGCATCAAATAGTGCAGCAAGCTTGGCTGAGCTTTGTAAAATTTACCTAATTCTTCTTATGTCAAAATGTAATTGAGTTTGTGGAAAAAATACGATGAGCTAGTCACATGCATTTGTAATTAATTATAATATATTGTAAAATCACAAAAGAAATTATTTCATAGTTTCCTGGCATAGGTTCTTTTGGTTTTGATATTTTGTATTACCATTATTATCGCGATATTTTGTGTGTGGATTTCTTTTACATATCCTCTTCAATTTGTTCACGAGATAATGAATACAAATTCTATGCAATCACTTTTCCTCAAAGTTTCTGCAAATAATTCACTTGAATACATTTGCTGACTGTATGCCATTTTGTCTCTATGTGATAACAATGCTGTGCCGTTTCTGAAATGTCATATTAGGAATTTAAAATGCTTTATGACGTTTGACATTTTAAGGCAAGCGGAAATGCGATTCGGTAGAAATATGAGACATACTCTATCTTTCTTTCACCGAATTTTTTTCATACTTTTACTGATCTCCAAAGCAATTGGTAATCACCACTTCCTTTACCAAAGAATAGGTATTCGCGGTTTTATTTGATAATTGCTAGCTGTAAAATATAATGACTATCAACGGCACTCTTTATATTTGTATGGACATACATCCTAATGTATTGTAAATACTCAGACTTTCTTGTTCTTTTTTTCTTCCTCTTCTTGTTCTTGTTCTTCTTGTTCTTCTTGTTCTTCCTCTTCTTCCTCCTCTTCTTTTCTTCTTCTCTTCCTTCGTCTTTTTTCTTTACTACTTTGACACTTTTTCTTTTCTTCCCTTTTTTCGGGGGGGGGGGAGTGGGGGTAGCTACTGGTTTTCGATGAGAGGCACTGTTCGCCCGTCGCTACGCCCGTGCCGCCCCTATGCTTCATACACGCTATATCCTCACTCACTCTCCTTTGAAATTCATTATGGTGTCGACATGAAATTAATTACTTTAGATGGGGATAAAAGAAAAATAACAGGAAAGTTGTGGGTACATGATAAGATGTTTTTTTATATCGTCCATGCGTGTCTGGGAGGAAACGACTCACGACCGACATTAATTAGTAATTTTATCAACAACATCGATTTGAAGAGTGAATATGGGCCATCAGGCACAATTTCACCGGGGGAGGGGAAGGACTGTCACGTCTTGTCGAATATCAACTTTCACATCTTTCTAAATGTAGCGAGCTACCGAAGCGAGCAAGCACAAATATGTATAAAGTCGTGTTAATAAGTCATTGATGATGCATTATGCGTAAATCATTAATTTTTTATATGGAATCCCCCCCCCCCCCCATATTTTGCCCCTACCCCTTTCCCGTTCGCCTATAACATGAACATAAACTGTGTCATCATAATTTGGGCATAGCTAATTAAAGACTTCTGGTCTTGCCATAATATTATTCTTTCAGAACTTTGTATTTCATTCAAAAGGATATGTATATTAAGATAGGGGGGGTAGACAGTATTATCTCATAATATTCATAAAGATTTGCAAGTGTTTGTGCAAAAGTTTGGATGAATAGAACCGATGTGCAATGTCTCTCGTTTTCCTAATGTGTGTATTGTGTTGAGTGGGGCTTGAAGTAGACTGTACTTTACCCCTTTCTTTGTACTTAACTACTTAAGGACTGAATGTAGGGTTAAAGGTCTCAACGGCTTTCAATGAAGGTGAGACCGTGTTTCCATTCTAGTTTAATAATTTAATTGTTGGTTATAATAGTAGTCTTTAACAAAACGTCAATGATATGGGTATGAATTAGATCCTTAATATGGCTCAGACTCTCCTTTCAATTATGTTATTTTCTTTTTCTGCTCTACCCCCCCCCCCCCTCCCCCTCTCTCTCTCTCTCTCTCTCTCTCTCTCTCTCTCTCCATTTCTACATTTATCACTTTCTCGATTAAATTAACGTCACATTATGATTTTACATTTCAAAAGATTGTAAAATATATGAGATTGTGCATTGAAATGTATAAACATTGCTTAGGTGTATCATGATTGCAAGAAATGAGTTGATCAAATTTGTCTTTCCATATCAGATGCATTGATTCTCTTAAACATTGATATTTATTGTTTTTCCTTTTTTTTAATCATCCAATTTAGATATGCGTGCTAACAAACAGTAATTGGTGTCTGTATACTTGAAGACTATGCCCACGTGTGTCTCAGACAATTTTTTGGAAAGGATGTATTAATTGTCCACAAGGTGACCGAGGTTAAGCTTAGGGTCCCAATCGGATTACAAAGGGGGGAATTTTGTAGCATACTTACATGTATAATCCTCGTTGGGTACAGATCACATGACATCTTCAAAAACACGTGACTGCTGCCAACTCGTGCGTAATTCATACACCTGGACCCATTATGACTCATGTTTAATATATACATACCGTTATAGCTATAACAAGGGGAGAACTTTAAGTAACATCATAAATAAATTAGGAAGTCCATGATTTCAGTAAACTTCTGTTCAATATCTTTATCAAGGTTGTAAGCAATATATAGATTGGAAAGGGGTTTTATGCTAATTCTGAAGATAGATTTACAACAATTACTTTAAATATAAGTGTATGAAATTGTATTTCCTAAATTGTTTGACACACAATTTATTATCTGTTAGTAAACGGTTCTTTAATTTTGACTAAAATTGATCATGACTGTTGATTTCCCTTTATGAGATAAGGAAATCCCTCCGTTCCGCCCTCCGTGCATGCCTATAACCAAGGGACATCGCTGGGCCAATTTCTGAAGAGGATTTTTATCGAGATTTGCCGACAGTATTGCTATTTTCACACTTTTCCTGTTCTCCCAATTTCCCTCCCCTTGATGATAATGATTTTTTTTATTCTTTCCTCCATTTGCTCTTCTCTTATTATTTATTTTTTCACTCTCTCTTTGTAGACCCATTTTAACACCTTTTATTTGGCGAACAACGATACAGATTATATGGACATATTATGTGCCAATAGAGGTTGTATATCTACCTCATCGCCCGTCTAATAACTTTTGAGCATAGAAGACATATCTCAGATTCATTTACATTCTCGAATGTCATATTGTAGGCAGTTCAATTGTGGTTTCTGTTGTTTAAATTCACAATGGCAACACTAGATAAAAGGAAATGTTACGCAATGAAATTAATACGACTTTACAGAATAGGTCATGATAATTTTGGGCATTGCGACGCCATTTTGAACGAGTCCATCCCACTCCCCTCTAGTGACACCCCCCCCCCCCCCGCCATACACACACAAATACAAACAGCCATTTGAAATACTGTCTTTTAGCCACTCTTCACCCAGGGGTAGTAAATAGGTACCGGTAAGAGTGTATGCTGCTTTCTAATGGAGGTTTGAAACACCTACCTTCAATCAACGCTTCAATCAACGATCAACACCAGCTCACCAATTTGACATCTTTAACACCGAATCGGTGCGATCTGAGCTTCTGACATCACAATGCTTTTTCAGAATATTTGAAAAAAAATCTTCTTTATGTGTTATTGTCTTTCTTTTCGTTTAATGTGAAGGTTAAACTTGTAGAGAACAAAGCAGAAACACGTCTCTTGCCAGCCACGAATGTATCTCGTTGAAGTACATGGTCCGGACTTATCACTCAGAAATATGTTTCTGGCCTCGTTTGTGGTATCAATATGACGTCATCGGATGTATTAATGACTCTCGATAAAGGCAATGGTTTTAGAGAAGCCAAACTTTCTCCATCAATCAGCAACTAGGAGGATGACATTGTCATAAAGATGGAAACATGAGATAGTCATGATTTATGTTTATCTTTAGTGCAGTAAATACTTAACGTTATAATTCATTAAATTTAAATGATGTAGTTTTTTAATAATTTAAGCCATTTCAAAATAAAATTTATTTCGAAATAGACATGACAGATACCTGACATAGCATGTGGTTTAATGAATATAATTCTTAACTTCAAAATTCTTACTTCATTACTCCTTAACTTCGAAACGACTGCATTTGTCAGTCACTATACATTACATTCTTCGGTATTGTCGGACAGAGATGTACAATATAATATTGCTTCTTTATCCATACACTGTATTATTTTTCCAAAGAAAACAAATATTTTCAAGCCTTTCAGAATAAATGAACAAATGGCTTTATAATGTCATAGCCGGTGAAATAAGATTTATTTGCTGATTCTACAATCGAGCATCAGACATGGAAACATTCAGACAAATTAAGAACCCTATTCCAATTCAGAGAAATGTCATGGCTAATTTCATGCCAAATAAAGCGGAGTTCCATTCGAGAAAAAAAACAAGACACACATTAATCTCCGCTCCAACCATCAGACTGAATATCTGGTTTGTCATGTTGAATCAATTGCCCCTATATAGCAAAACTTTAAATTGAAGACGGAAGTCTCCTTTCAATTGACAGACGTGTATAGATGTGTGCCTTTCGGGTGTCTTCGAAAGATATCCCAAGAGGTCCTTCGTCGTTGATTACGTAAATCGCACATTAACGCAATACGTGTATCTCTCTTCGGTTGTACACGCAACGGAACCGGAGCCGATCAGGGTTCCTCTCGGATAAGGAAACTGTTGATGTTGATCGGTTGGGTCGAGCGACATTTTGTCTAAAGATAGATACAAGGTTTTTGAAAGCAGTCTAGTTGATTCAAAGCTAAGAATTACCTTCATTTTTGTGGTTCCTTGTCCTTTTTGGTACCTCTTTTGACACGAAACCACGTTTGTAAACTATATCACGATATCGCGAAAAGAATCTGCCAAGATTAGGTTCTGTGACGTTCGTGTACTCGCAACCTGGACAACTTGCGTCACTATCCAAAAATACAAGGTATGGGGCAAACTAACTTAATAAAAATCAGCATTTAATCTAAATACATATCTAGTATAATCCCTGAAATCAAAGGATTCAACTCAGTGTAATTCACTTATTGTGTTTTACTTAACGCCCCGCATTCCCCTTCCGGAATTCGGCTCAATTTTATGGGAAAGTAGGCTACGAAGTCGGTATTCCAAAAGGAGATAAACTTGAACCTATCCTGCACCTTTACTCAGATGATATTTCTAGGTCAATCCGTGTTCTTATATTCACTTCTTCGTAAGTCAGCTGTAGATTACGAATTGGGAAGCCATAGCGCCACGGTCAAGTCGAGTTAAAGGCGATAGAGCAGGAAATATAAGCTGAAAACACGATCGCCATCTGTGTTATCTACGTCACCCATCTACAATTAAATGCTTACAATATGATTATGATTTCGGTATAGTTATAATAATGGCTTACTGCTGTGATATCGCCCCGACATGCTTGCAGGCTCTTTATCCCTTCTTCCTCTCTCTTGTATCCAACGCGCTCACCGTCAAAATCGGATTATAACAGCCTGAATGGCAGGCAAAATATGACTGTTTATAGTAGCTATTATTGGCGGATGTTAATCTGTTTAGGCTAGCTGAGAAGGGCATTTGGATATGGTCGCCACAAAAAGTACACCGTCCCGAAAAGGAACCTTCCCCGGAAGCTGTTTATACGTATTATAGGCCTTTTAGAAGAAGTTTATTAAGGTATACAGCCATCTCAAGTATTATGCTGAAGGTACGCGGGTTCGCTTTGAAAATGAAAAATGTGAATTATGAAGGCATCCGTATCTCATGAAGATCTTACATAAATATTAACTCGTATTCATTGCAGGCTCCCTTTTAAAGACCGTCAACACTACTGGGCCAGAAGGGATTAGACCACACAGCGAGGTCACTGACAGGTGGCTAGCTCATTAACTCAGCTCTCAACTAACATAAGAAAAAGGGGATCATGGGGGATCAATAGGCACCGATTGGGGAAGTTTTCTATATAGAGGGAGCAAGTAGCTACAAGTAGGACAGTGGGGATTTAAAGCATGCCCTCCGCGGCTCTGAATGAGACTATCCTGCATTTCAAAGTAAACACGAAGAAATAAATAAATAATTTCTTTATTTCGTTTTCAATTCTTCACCGTGACTTGCCCGGTTTTATAACGAATCGAATATTAGAACACGATCGTAACTATTTTCGAAAAATCAACTCACGAGCGTTTTCAATACCCTATTGTATGTCCCATGGATATCATGTTCGGATAACGTAATACTCAATTGCAATGTTTGCACATTTCTAAAGGTGCAATGCCATTGAAATTGTCCTAGATTGATTTCCCGAAAGTGGTTGCGATCGTATATATATTGATGTTTGGAATTTACGTAGCGTCAATTTGGTAGAACTAAACTCACAGCTAACATGATCATCCACTAGTGAGAATACAAAATACAAAACATTTTTTTGTCACAATTCTGGAGCCCTGTTACATCACATATATATAAATAATAATAAGTCACAATCTATCTCTATACACTCTTAAAAATACGTGGTCAAAAAATGACCACGTCGTGGTCGTTTTTAACCACGTTTTGGTAGTCAACCATGCACCTTTAAAAACGACGACGACGTGGTCATTTTTTGACCACGTATTTTTGAGAGTGTACCTGGAGTTTGATATTAGGGACTTTTAGATTTGCACGTCGACAGCTTTGACTGCAACGTGTGACGTCATTTTAAGGCACTGCGCATGCGTCACGTCGTCTCAGTCGGCGATCGAGAATGCGTCAACCTCGATTTTCCTAAATCTAGTACAATACTAGTATATGCCACGTGCGCAAAAAATATACAGTTCCTCAGGTAGACAATCCCTTCCCTGCTATTATGTAAACATGTGTAGAACAGGTGTCACATGCATATTCACCTGTTCTACACATCTTTACATAATAGCAGTGAAGGGGGGTGTTTCTTTGTCTACCACAGCAATTGTTGAGGGTATAATGAGGAACTGTATATTTTGTCCTCTCTCTTTGTCCGTCATGTTCATAGTGAATAATGATTACAGAAATATCTCGTTTTATTAACGAACTTGTTCAGGTTATTCAACAGCGCAAACGCTCATGGTTTTCGTGTGACTTATCAAAGTAATCGTATCATTTTTGTCAAGGACATGTCACTGTGACTGTAACTACTTGTTCTGATTTGCAAGTCACTAATGTGTGTGGTTGTACAGGTTGCATTTGAGATATGCATGCAATAGAGTTTAATCAAGCAGAACAACGAGAAATTGACGTGTATGGTTTGCAAGAACAGGTGGCTGAATGCTTTATAGTATAGAGCACCAAGACAATACTAAACAAATACACAAAGAGAAGCGCTTCAAAAGCTGGCAAATGTCCAATAAAAGAGTGTGAAATTGCTCGGCAGACAGAGGATAAATAACAAAAAGATTGGTTCAGTAGTTGGTATTATTTGTTTTCAGTCACATGGAAAAGAGAGCTGGGGAAACGGTAATGTTTTGATTATTGTATATCAAGCGTTCTAAACAGTTCTATGCGTTCTATGCTTACTGTGGATTTCGTGGCGTTTTTATGTTATCTTAAAGGCTAGCGTCACGGGACATGTTTGGATGGACTTCAGGTACACTTTTCAGACTTTTTGATATCGCTTATGTGAGTTCGTTTCCTGGTAATATATCACTATCGTGGTATTTTTTGGAATAGGATCCACGGCGGGGTTAAAGAGGAAGTGTCATGAATGACAATGTTCTTGACTGTCATGTCTGTCTACAACCTTTCAACGACATATCGCGTATCACTTTTTTTGGACTGTTTTTGTTCTTCTTCTTCAAACTCTGGCGATAATTCCTCCGGCCTTCATTTTGACAAAGATACAGACAGGGTTAGGGTTGCGATTTGGTTTTAGGTTAAAGGTAAGGTTATGTTTAGATCTGCTGTGAGGTCCAAAGCTGAAGTTGGGATTTCGAATTGTGTAGGATACTGACTATCGAACAATGATCACCGAGCATAATGTCGTACTTAACGTTTTATCTTCAATGTTTCATCATCTATAGAAGACGTAAAATATTATCGTCAAATGTTCTTCATTTTTCGTTCTTTATATAGATCACCTCTGGAATTTTTGGTGAGTGTTTGAGATGGAAGGTGTAGCCCTGGATACGTTGAATACCAGTCAATAGATCGAGCATAACCGGAGCGATTCTTCCGAGCCAGTGGTTCCCGCCGTCAATAAAAGGAATAAAAAACGCCGGCTTGTACCCCCAATTTCATACGTCTACACCCCTGGCTTTACAAGCTGCATCCGCCGTGGCGACGTTCAGACTATCAGGTAAAAAGAAAATCTCTCATATTATTGTACTCAATTCTAAATCCTATTCTTTCAACCCGATTCTGTATGTCTACCCCCCCCCCCACCCACACACACACATACACACACACACACACACCCACGCACACACACACACACACACACTCACACGCCTATCCACGCACACCTTTGGAAGGAGGCTTCCAACGAAGGGAATATGATTGTAAATGCATATATGTTAGGAGTGGTGGAATTTTCCACGAGGACCGGCTTATTATAGTAAAAACCGGCGCTTTCGGCGCCACGTGTAACCACGTGCTGTTGTGGTGTATATCCATTTGTACTCTTGCCAATAATGTATGTATATATACATTATGTGTGAGTGTATATATATGTGTGTGTATATATTTATATACATGTATATGTAAGTTTATGTCCACTTATTTGCGTCTTTTAAGAAACATAAGAAAGACGATTTGGAAATGCATTTCTGCCAAGTAATATATTTTAAAAATCATCTTTTGTATGACCTACCTGACGAAGGAACAAGTTACATTTCGAGAGAAAAAAATAGGACAATAACTACTTCAACCTACAAATATATATACATATAAATATTCATACATACAATCGTTCATCATACATTATGTATGTGTGCGTGTGTGTGACATGCAGAAGGTATATGGGCCTGTGATTTACAAACCGATGTATTTTGTTTCGTTTACTGTTGACATAGTAAAACCACGAGTCCAAAAGTTCGCATTGCACTATGATTTACACTCAGTCGTTAGAAAATCAATATTCGTAAAAACCATATACAATTACGACTGTCTACACTGCTATAGTGCAAGTAAATGGCCTTGCGTATTTCGAAGGGCAGTGCTTTCGATTTCGATAATGGTTGTATTTTGTCTGTATGTACCTGCATGAAAACGAGTACAGTTTGGATATATAGTTCGAGAAATATGGAACAAAAATATGAATTACCCCACGGGAGCCCACAACGATAGAAAAATAAAACAAATAGCGACAACGTTGTGACGTAGACCTGGGTACAGTTTCCGTTAGATTATCAACTATCATAACTATGAACTAAAAATATAATATTTGTTTCCCTTGATGGAATATGATTTTTCCCACGTGCGATCGAGGCCAGGGGTGGCGAGCTATGAATTAGCACTGTCTGACGACCCTTTCAAGTTTGGTACCATACAGGATACTTGAGTTTCAGATTTGACTGATCTTAGAAAGATAAATTCAGAATCGGTATGTTCTGTAAAACACAAATTCAGGACATATGTGTTTTTATTATTAGATTCATCATTATTGTACAAAAAAGTCTTATTAATAGTTTTGTCAAACACACGAAGCTCACATCTAATGAAGACAATAAATGAATTGAAAGTTACTGGCGGATAATTGCATATCTGCTGGAAATTATCCAACATTGTGACTTCTTATAAAGATCAGAATATTTGTTAGTTTTCATTCTTTTCATCAATAAGGCAAGTAAGTAAATTTGTTTTAATGTCTGCCAGTGCAACCACCGCTATTTAAACAGATTGCAACATATACGTTTTCAAAGGCGACTTCACAAAAATTATTCTGTTAAGAGATTCAAAATAAAAACAAAAAGTTATCTGTCTACCAGTGCGACAACCACTATTGAAACAGAATATCAATTTTCCAAAGGTGACTTCTTGAACATAGATCCGATCTCTTGATATAAACAACAGATTAAAATGGCGACCAACAGACTGCAGCATACACATTTCCTGTATTCTATTTAAAGAATGTATTTCTAAAGCGAGTTCATGATCATAGATCTTAACTCTTTTGTTATTAAGAGTTTACGTACAAATGAAAAACATAAATTGTCTGTCATGTCGACCATCGCTATTAAAGCAGATTGGATCCCACCATGCGTTCTTTTTTCTAAAGTGAGTTTACGCTTCTAGATCTAAAATCTTCCTTCTATTATGAAGCCCACTTTCACGGCAGACGACAGGCGTGTGATATCTAATATAGATCGATTGCTCCGATAATAGCCCATTATGATAACGATCCTATGAAAGAGGAAGTGAATGTCAATTGAATGTCACATGACCTCAGGATGCTGAACCCAAGTCTGAACGGTATGCGTTGAATTTCATCTCGTTTCTTGGCGCCATTTTGCATTGTTATGCCCCAATGTTTGGAGGGCGGGTTGATATTGTGGTCATTGGGGCAATATACTTTTTCCGAGTTTTTTCTTCTTATTTCTAAGTCAAAGTGCAAGTTTTGTCAATTCGTTAGCCTATGATTGAGAATAAGCATAATGACTGCAACTTTCTTCTGCTTCTTTGCATCATGCAGCATTTGATTTCTTTCATTATCATTGGTCAGTTTATTTTATATTTTCAATCTCAACTGAAAATAAGAATGGGTTCTACGTCCATACAATTTTCAGCTTTACAACGACCATCGGTTTGGAATTTGTCCGTTTGGATGATTTGATTTGGTACGCACTAATCAGTTTATATATTTCATTGATTTTCTGAATGAATTACCTCCTTAAAAAAGATAGTAACTCATCATCTAATTCATTCCTTCATGATCACGTCCAACTTACTAGATATGTGTTCTTGTCATTTCTATTGTTGTTGTGTGATTTACACTGTGATGTTCGAATATGATTCGTGGACATATTTTCTCTCTCTCTCTTTGATGTGGTTCGTCTGGTTTGTAATTTTCTCCCGACAGTGTTGTGGATACAGACAATGGAATCATGCCTTGAGACGATAATCGATTTTTCGATAATCGCCGGTGGGTTCGCGCGCGCAATTAACACTCGACTTGCATATAAAACAGAGAGCAGCACAACCGTGCCAGCTGAATGACGAAGCGGTATTCCACCACATGCTGGGCCAGAAGTTCTCCGATGCATTGTTCTCCAATATTTACGTTTGTCCCGTTTCACCGGTCAGACGAAGGTGAACCGGACTCAACGGGTTAATTACTATGCATGGCAGTCACATGATGCGCTGTGCATTCCTGCCTTTGTTCTCCTCCATTCTTTCCAATATTTTCTTCTCGATTTTTTCCCCCGGTTCATTTCAGATCAAACATCGCTTTTATTTATGTCTGTGGTTTTCTCTCCCTCTTCCTTCTTTCTCTTTCCCTTCTATTTTTCTCCCTCCCATCACCTCGTTATGTCTTCTTTCTTCGTTTGTTCCGCTGGAGTGACTCCAAATGTCTACAAAACCATGACGGAGGTGATTGGGAGTGTGGGAGAATAAATTGGCGGGAAATCGATTAACGAATGTTCGCGCCCGTCTGATTGGTTGAGATTTTTATGAATGGAACTGGCACATGCACACTTACTATACCCCAAACAAATTCGACCTTGCAGGGGGGAAAAGTTCACTCCAGCATAGTAACCACGATCGTTTACTTCCCCTGTCTCCCTCCCTCTCTCATCCTCTCTCACCCTCTCTCTCACCCACTCTCCCAAAGGGAAACAATCGACGGAACTCTCCACGTGGCGGAGGCATGGTCTGCTAATTATTGCGTTATGATTCCATGTATATATTATCGATGAAACGCATCCTCTCTCCCAAAATCGTCTGTCATTGTTTTGGTCGCCGGCGCGAAGAGAGGATTGAGTTATCTGAAGTACCTCGTGCTAGGGAACCGGTGTTTTTACCGCCCACACTTTCTGTCTATTTTGTTGACGTATTTTCAGTTGTATCTATCACCCGTTTTAATTTTACGCATTTATTCGTGTGGATAGCAACGAAACGTGTGAAGTGGATGCACAGATGGTCTTAGGGGCTTCCAAAAAGGTAAACAATTCGTGAATGGTATTACTATTTTACGTTTGTTTATAGGAATAGTAGTATAGTTTTGCTTCGTCATCATAGTGATTGTATCTGTGCTTATGGACTTTATTACCGATTGGAAAGGGAAAAAAAGATTTGTGCACTTATTGATTTTATAAGCTTATATCTGATGCTCGAAGTTTGGAATATTCGTGAATGATAGAGTTAGTCTGTACTATTTGACGTTTGCTTATATGAAAAGTAGTAGTATTGCTTGGTCATGGTAGTGAATTTACCTGTGCGTATGTATGTACTTTATTCTTGATTCGGAGAAGAGAGGAAAACGAGAGTTGTGCATTGATTGATTTTGTAAGCATGTATTTTGTGCTGGTAGTTTTTAATATCTATCACTTCAGCCTCTTTTTGTCAATGTCATTTTCTCATTTTAGAAGACGATAATTTATTTATAGGAAATAGAAAAACGTTATATGTGGGTACAGAATGGGTATCACAGTGTGTACTGTATTTCACCCACAAAAAACAATCAGAAATATATCAGTCAGATATAAAACTTATCATAAAAATACTAATAGTTGAAATTTTTATAGCGCATATATCCACCACGTAAGGTGCTCAGGGTGCGCCAATATTACACTGGCCCTGCAATAGACTACCGATTTTAGTTCTCACATCACTCAAAGAACTCCTTCCTACCGGTACCCATTTAACACCTGGGTGGAGAGTGGCAAATATACTATGCACATTGTCAGAATTCCTTCGTCATATAGGCCTATTCGTAGTGCTTCAGCAATAGTAACATTTTGATATCAGTACGCCAACTCATAATCTCATGTATATTGTGCAAATCTAAAATACCATCTACCATGGAGTTACTCCATGCATCTACTTTGCGAGCTGATTTTGTAGTACAGTTCTCTTGAATCAAACTTGGTCATTTTCTGACCTTGTCCCTTACTATATTGTCGTATCATACAACAATAAAACGTATTTGATAATACCAAATAAATATCAGTCATCTATACATTTTCATTTGTGATTGACATGCAATATCTTCAAATAATTCTGTAGTGACTTGAAGTTCTGTTATAATAATTCGTTGAAGCAAGACCTCCTCCCCTTCTGATAACATGTTATCTACCGAGTCGATCACTCTCAGTTTCGTTTAATTTTGGCGGTCTTTTACTCAACCAAAAGCTGATAATCGTTTCCT
This sequence comes from Strongylocentrotus droebachiensis, assembly GCA_035222895.1. Classification (NCBI taxonomy): domain Eukaryota; kingdom Metazoa; phylum Echinodermata; class Echinoidea; order Camarodonta; family Strongylocentrotidae; genus Strongylocentrotus; species Strongylocentrotus droebachiensis. The sequence continues at coordinate 90,585 of JAVYIG010004981.1, forward strand.
CCATTCACTCGACCCTGGTCTGCCGTACTTTATCGACAACGAATTGACAATGCTGACTTTTTTTTGGTGTCAACTTTCATTTCGAAATTGGTCTATTTTGAGGTTGCTTTTCCTGCTCCCGTCACCGTTATCGAACGTTGTCCTTCTAATCAACTTTCATTTTTCTATTTATTATTGAGAGACACTTTCCTGCCCAAAAGTGCTTTTTGAAATTGAGAAAATTTCCTGGAATAAAACTGAGCACCCGTTACAAAACGTGCTTCACTAATGTAGACGGCGGATGGACTGTGACGACAGACCGTATGTTCATGTTTTTTCAGGTTATGTTACTTAAAGCACACAATAATAATAGAAGTTTTATCATTTATTCCAGCTCCCAATACATTAATTTTTTTCGTTTGATTTCGTATTTCGTATATTTTGCATAACATTAACCAATTTCGATCGTATTCGATATGTATCCCCTCCTTGCTATACAGACACTTCATACATCAGATTGAAAAGCGAGATCAAGCGAGATTAAAATCAAATAATTTTAAAAGGATGATATCTCAAACCGAAGAGTTATCTGTGGCTCTGTGTGGATAAGAAGGGATATGGAAAGTGTAATCTAAAAATCCCGACCTACACAGAAAAGTCAACTTTTAAGTGTGATCTTCAGATTTTGCTTGTTTGATAAAAACTTATTTAAAGCATATATTGTTTGTTTTTTTAATCTACTAAACCCATTTTAGTCGAACCACATCTGTACCATCCATGTGATTATATGAAATCAAACATCGGAGGACAGTTTCCAAAAAAGAGTTTAAACATTGCCGTACCTTCTATCATTATTATGAGAAACCTCTAACGGCTGTCATTCAAATTATCCAACAAAAAAAAAATCTCACCAACCATGCTTTTTTTTGACGAAGCTGTGTATTTGGTTGTATTTGTACTAAACCAACAGATTTATTGAGCGCAGCCACATAATGTGTGATCACCTTTCGAGCACTATTTTTTTAATATATTTTGTTTGTGTGTGTAATTCTCTTCCGTTTTTCTCTTGACCATCATCAAATCGTCAATTCAAGAAATAAATCAAAGAGTGGCATTTCAGTGTCTCTTGTCATTGTGTAAATATGAAATAGTTTTTAAATTGAATGACTGATTTATATCAATGTCCTTTCACCTTTCAACATGCACCAATTTGCGACCGGTAAAGATCCAGACCGCACAAAATAAAACGTGTGATCTCCTTCAATCACATTTCATGGTTTTTCAACCCCTTTGACCCGTCAACCTCTACATCCCCTTGTCAATATTATTGGTTTCCTCTACGTCTATTGTTCCATTGATGTTTCAAAAGGAAGGGGGAGCTAAAAATATACCATAGCGATCTAATAAAAATCATTTAGAGTAATACATCAATTCGGCTCATTTGGTATACAAAGCTTTAGGAGGGGAGGCATAGAGCTCTAACTGACCACAGCCTCATTTTTTGTCACGCTCTTTTACCACTGTTATCAAAACGTATCCTTTTCGCTGAAAGGTTCCTTTTCAATTTGCTCGGCTAAATATTGGGTTTGTAGTCCCTTTAGGCCATTTTTTGCTTTTTATTTTAGGGTTGAGCGACTGGGCCGTATAGAGGGTCACCTTGAGGGGGGTGGATGTGATGAACTTGGCGTGATCGGATGGCTGGATGGATGAATGGAGAGAGATCTAGAGAGAGGAATAGTTAATGGGCGAGAGAGAGAGAGGGAGGGGGGAGAGAACGACAGATAGGATGTGCGTGTATGTGTGTGTGTTTGAGTCTTTGAGAGAGAGAGAGAGAGAGAGAGCTCGCGGATGAGAGAGGTAGGAAAGAGGGAAGGAGAAATGGGCTGAGTATGTTGAGAGAGAGATAGAGAGAGAGAGGGTGAATGGGTGAGAGGAGAGTTATCATGATTGTGAGCAAGGGTTACACCGATATAGACACCACTAGCGGGAGGGGGTCGGAATGAGCAATTTAGACAGAATAAGACAAAACAAACTTGAGGCAATTACCAGAAAAAGAGAGATGGGACTATCATTATCTATGGACATTAAGTAGTCATACAGCGTATAATGTCTGCTTCATAAAATCATACTGAAATGGAGGTTGTCTCGCAAACACAGAGTAAAACTATCAAGATTATGAGATGAGAGATGAGAGGAGAAAATGTATACCTATAAAGAGATATATTGTTCAGCTGAGCATTTTGTGAGATGTTCGAAGGAACTGCTGTACAAAAAGCAATACAATATAAAGGCAGTGCTTATTCATATTAAATGTAATTTTCTTTCCGTGAACTTGTCTGTAATCATGTTAATAAAGTACATAAAAAGGACGAACTCATGCTGATATAGAAATACAAAGTGGGTGGAAGAAATACACAAACCGAACAGTCGTTAGATATACACCATGATTGGCATGATAACACATTGAAGAAAGAAAAAAAGATTAACGCTACGACTGTAACCACATGGATAATGTCATTGTTCGTGATGTTGCTAGACACTTTCAAACCAAAGCAAATAATGAGAAGAAAAGGGAAACATTAAAGGACGGATTAAATGAGTGGTGCCGAGTTGAAGCCCCTGTGGACAAGGGTTTCAAGAGCGTGGAAAGTGCTCTAAGTAAATGGAATGAAAAGACGGGGAAAGGGAAAGAAAAGAAAAGAGGAGGACGGGTTTAGGAGACGTCGTACTGGGCGCCATTGTTCGGGGTTGGATGCGAAAGATCACGTGATTAAACACGGCAGACAAGTAGCCATGAACTGTACGCACTTTTTAGCTCATGCTCGCCGACGCGGGACTGTGGTTATTATTAACACCTTTGTGAAATTTTCAAGATCGTCTAATGTGAGGTGCTGGAAGCTTAGTCTATATGGCCTGGATCTGAACCAGTGTACATGTATTCTCCGTGAGTTATGACCCAATGTAGAGTTTGGTCTATGCGTAGATTTTCAGTGTGGGTGTTTTGCTTTTTTCACACAGACATCCATTCTGAAAGCTCCGAGCGTTTAATTTAATTTATTCATTTATTTAATCATTTTATTAACAGGGTAGCTCACCCAACATCAGTTGGTCTCCCATGGGGCACTGTGAGTAAAAATATTAATTAAAGGTGCTTAACAGTCCAAGTGTTGGTGCTTGGCATCGCGTAGGTGTAAGCCTTGACCACTTGGACTACGTGTATTCCCTCGCACTCAGCCGGTGTTCCGCGTTTAACATTTTGGTGTTTGGTGTCAACTACTAGAAAAACTCTCTCTGTGCATAACCGTATTTCACGTTCGGTGTTAAGGAATCGAGTTTGATGCTAAGTTTGTATTTATTTGCTTGGGGTCGTTAGCGTTAAAGCTAGTCGGAAGCCTTTTCAAAAGGGCAAAAAAAAAAAAAAAAATCACGTTACCTTGGTATGTCCTTTGCCGAGAACACAATACACTTTACAGACGGTGTCGGTTTTTCTGATTCTTTTGTGTCTGTCTGGTTGATAACCAAAAGCATGTGAAACAGTCGTTCTTCTTGGAAGTATTTGTGATGGACTTGAAGGTTATCTTCTTATTAAGTTCTATATGAAAAAAAGGCCACCTTGTAGTCGGTTTATCTTCTTTTAAAGTTATGCATATACAGTGTATATACATATACTATATACTATATGTTATAACAAAGTAGTCGTGTACAATCTTATGCTTTTGTTTTAGTTCTCATTTACATATTTCGTATTGCATGACTTATTGTTTATTTAGAAAGGTGTTGTAAATGTTTTATATTATGTTTTATATATCGATTGTTGCATTACATTGTAAAGTGATTATAACTATGTCTATAAACAGAATATTGATGTACATCAATGATGTTTAATAAATACAATACATATACTGTGCTGTTGAAGACCTGTCAAAGAGAGCAAGTGTAGAGTTAGTATTTAGAGTGACACAAACCTGTACCGTGAATATTCAAAGCTACCAAAGTTGAATATCTGCACAAATAATTTGATATGAAATGCATGCCTACTGATTACATGAGCTCGGAAGAAATGTAGAAATCATTTTTATACTACCAGTCATGACATAACATGATCTGATGACATATGTAGGTATGCCTTCAAATTATTGTGGGTGTTCTCAGTGTGTGTGGTTTCCAGATTCTGTTGACTTTTTGCTAACGCAATTCTTCCTCATCCTCTTCTTCTCCTTCCACTTTCATTTTCTTCTTCTTTCTCTCCCTATTCCAACCTAGTACAGTCAGTCGCTGCTGTATTATCTATCGTATGGTACTCTGCAGACACAGACTCAAATTTGACACTTACCCACAATTCTTAAGAGCCTCGTTCCATCAGTCTTTGGCTGTGTCCGGAGCAACTAAGATACGGAGCCTATGCAGTATGTTGTATGTCTAGTCTTGGAGTGCAGACACTGACTGGCAAGTGTGTTTGCCTGCACATTAATCTTGATACAGATAAGCCCACTGCTTTACTGTGATACACTGTTCCGATTGGCTGTTGGAGAGTCTCCTGGACGGCATATGATTTGATCTGGAGACTACCTTTAATCTTTATCAAGCACAATATAATGACAGTAATTCATTTCTTACGTGCCTGGTATTGTGATCCCCACACCGTGAAAGAACAAGGTTAATCTTTTGTCTAATTTACAAAGTGGAATGTTGTACAGGTAGTTCCTTTATCATGATTTCAAGCGATGAATAGCGAAGCAAGAGAAACATTAACACCGGAAGGATGTTTGTGGAACCGAATGCTTGTTAGCTGAAAAGACCATATTTATTTTAATGGCAAAATGGCAAACACCAATAAGGGGATTGGAGAAGTTATTATTGAAACGCGGTAGGAAGAGGGAGAAAAAAGGAGAGAGAGAGAGGTGTGGTAAAAAGAAAGGCGATAGAGAGAGAGAGAGGATTTTTTTTTTTTTAATTGTTGAATGTATGACGGAAACAGAATGTGTTTGGAACGCAAAGAGAAGCTGCAAAATGAAGAAATATAGTAAAATCAGAAGTTATAATTCGGCAGAATATGTTTGATACCAAAGTTAATTTGAACCCCAAAGGAGATTGTGCTAGCAAAAGGAAGTACTTATACAAGCTATATTTATGATAAACACCATGCGATAAGCTATTGAAATTGAGAGAGTGAATTTAACACTTTTAAGTTGAAGTTTTCTTTCAAGGCTTCTCACCTGTGTGAACTTGAAATGGACGTCAATGTTTATGGATCAAGAATAACTAGACTTTACTCGTTATAGTTTTCAAAGCTGTTTTATGAGATGCGTATGCCCGGTCAACTTCCCTCCGGTCAACCTAGCTACGATAACCCACGAATAGCCACACTACGGATGAACATTGCCGGACTCGTAGGACATTTACCCCCGGATAACTATCCCAGGGATTAAATTATACACCCTCAAGACAGCTACCTCAAAGACTCAGCTCCAAACTTCGTCCTAGGGTCGGTTGTCCAGGGTAGTGGTTGTTACCAAAAAATGTGTCTTGATCTTTGTGAAATGTGTCTGGATTCCAAGCGAACAAAAAATATAAAATTATTGATTATTTTAAGGATTTGATTAATTGGGATGAGCTCTGTATATTGGTTAGCTCTTGCGAAGTTTGAATTATTGTGTGATGATTATGATCGTATTCGAGAATTTATAAAAGAATATTGTATAATAGAATTAAAGGAAATAGCGACACCATGTAAACATATGGATCGAATGTAGTAGTATGCCTTCGTATGATTAATACCTAATATTAAACATGCGCATGTATTTCATAGAATCGTTCTGTTTTGTTAGCCTTTGACAGTTGACATCGATCAAAAGGCTACACAAATATTGTGATGATATGACAGATAACATGACGACTTAGTAACAGAAAACTTGTTCATGTATGACATAATTCGAGAAATAAGGCGAAATCGTTATAAAAAAGGGGGTGGATAATGTATGGACATTTTGATTGATGTTAACCATTAATACCTGTAGTACCGAACATCAACCTTGCAGTACTCTGTTGAACCTTTCTGTTCCGTTAGCCAAACCCATCGGGATGATTATCTAAGATGGTCGTTAGCAGTATGATCAAACCAGAGATAAGCTATAAACACAAACTCAGACGAATGGGGGACTTCGTGGAATATTTATTTTTCTTATGAATTTTCAGAATGCAAACAACGAGACATCGTTAAAGAAGGAATTGTTATAAAACATTGTTTTGATTGATGTTAGACATGAATTGTGCCTTGTATTAAACATTCACAGAGCATTCTATAGAACTGTTCTGTTCCACTGGCCATGTTCGCCGTACGTACCCCATGGGCTGAGACCCTGAGAGGCCATTGTCTGATGTTCAACACCACTATCGCGAGATCACAATGCCAATGTCGCTATTATTTCTTTGTTGTTGTTGTTGCTTGTTTCCTTTAAACGGATTTCCCACCATGCACTGAACGTTGACATAACCTGGACTAAATGCCATGAATCCGTGAGCCGAAAACGAAAGCAAAACACGGCAAAGAATAGCTCTCCCACGGCCGTTTCAACCATGGGAAGGCAATATACACTAATTAATGCCATCATAAGTCACCGGCTTTATCCGCCAGGTCTAAAGTAGTCTTTGGGAATACCTGGTGTAACAATGGTTTGTTATGACCTTGTTTTGCGTGCCCCGCTCTTCCGCACCGTTAAATGCAGGAAGAGGAGGATGAGCATTTTCGGTGGAAATTTATGATAGCAGAATTAAAGTGACAGGTTATTTTATTCTGATTTCCCGATTCACAAGGTGATTTTCTTTGTCAGGACAGGCTAACAATGACAGAACACGTTAATGTTAAAGGAAATTTCAAACGAAAGCAGATAAAAGATGTTGATTTTAGATTGAAAAGACGCAACATAAATGACAGCATTCCCATATCGAAGTTGGACCCATATTGATCACGTGGTTTCACCACGTGACAAATACTGATACACAATGATATAAGTACTCACAAACTTCCCTATACTGTTCCCGAATCCTTCAAGAGATTTCACGAATAAAGATTGTATCTCGGTTCGTTGCAATCTAGGTCAATCCAATGACATTTTACTTTCCACAATAGAAGAGCATAGCATTATTCACTACCCATTATGTAATGTAATGCACAGTTATCATTACACCAAAGACCTGCGACGAAAAGTTTAAACTACTTAATGTTTAAATTGGTATGTCCAGAACATTTTACCCTTGTAAATGTTTTTTAATCGCCGAAAATTACTGTCTGCCAATTGGAATGCATTCTTAGTTCGAATCGATGCATTGACTAAGAATTTTGTTAAAGCTTAAATATCTGTGTATATCTTTTCTGGTGATATTCCCTTTTAATAATTTGAAATAAAACGTTTGATAAAACATCCAATGTGAAGAAGAAAGGATGTTTTAAACACTGCCGTCACATTGCCAATATAAAGACACTGTATGTACAATGCTACATAATTGTTCTTGGTTATAAATGTAATATAATATCACACTCACCCAGCCAAGTAACGCAGGTGCTCATGTTTCCTGGAAGGCTATCGTAAACTTCACGCGCAAATCGATATGAGACGCCATTCAACGCTGATAAATGAATTTGAATCTTTGGGTAATGATATCTGTGGATCATCATGTTACATTACAAAGGCGTATCCTTACATTTAAAGATAGGGGGCTGAATCCTTCCGTAGTCTGGAGGGTGGGGGAATGTACCCCATGGCAGGTTTGATAAGCTTCCTTACGTTCAAGATGTATACGTCGGCGCCACCCTTTACTGAATACACTACCCTTGTAATGATTATAGGCCGCCCTTAATTACCATAGTACTTTTCATATTATATGTCGTGTTATTTTTATTGATAAACTGATGTTTCTAAAGATATACTCAATCGATTCATCTGAAGCAAAATCACTATAATTGGAAGACCTTATGATTGATTAGGTGTGGACGAAGATTTCTGGGGAAGAGCATGGAGTTATTAAGATTTGAGCACTCTGTTCGCGCTAACCATGCTAACTGTAACTTGAATTATCATTACCAGGATTAAAGGTTAAATTCCGTTCAACATATTAAAGATGTTTTGTTTTTTCGTGCTAGCGAACTGATCATTTCAATTAGTTGCGAAAAACCTTAACAATTAATTATCAACACTATCAAAGGTTAAACTCCGCTCAACAGCTCTGCCCAACATACATCTAGGTGAGTCATTTCTGCGATCTAACTGATAATTTCAATTAGTATAATCATACTTATCATGATCAAAGGTCAAATGCTATACGCGTGTAAATTCAAAGAAATGCCTTAATGAAAATAATCTCTAAACCAAAAGTTTACAAAACTACTCTAGTGTGTATATCCTTTTTTTCTTCTTGAAACTTGATAAAGAAATCTTGCCTCAGGTTCAGAAGCAAATAACAGAGCGCATTTGATCTAACGGTGAGGGTCGTGGCCTAATGTCATGGTCCATTTAGTAGGTAATGTATCGAGTCAGCAATTACATATATTGAGAAGTAGCTTTAGCTTATTTACGCACTTGTATTCTTCCAAACGCTGAAGGTTACCTTCCAAAACAAATATTTAAAAACATATACTATTGATCGATTTCCGGACAATTGTTAATGAACTAGCAATGAAATTGTATTCAATATTTGTTTGTTTCCAAAACTCTTTACCAGAAGTACTTCTTTCTAAAAAAAAAAAGGGATGGTAAGGTTGGAGCAAAGTTAAATGGGGATTTGCCGTTTGAGAGGGCTAGATTGTATAATTGACTTTTCAAGTTCAAAGTTTATGAGTGTGGTTTTGCAAAGACATGTTTGACGAGGGATTTTCTGAATAGAATCCCTTTGTACTGATGCTACACTGTTCGCCATCTTTGAAAGTTGATTTATCGGCATGTCATCGTGTCTTTTAATACCTCGCTATCTTTTTGTTTGGGATGTAATCTGTGATTGTGTCGAAGAAGAAGGAAGGGGCTTTTTAGATTCGCCGCTTGATATAAGTTCTGAAGCGAAAATGCTTTCCATTAGGACTTCTGCACGAGTCATGTTGGTGTGTGCTGCGCAGCTGCGGTGAAGAGCCGACGTGTACTTTAGCACTTGGAATAGATCCCACACGCCTACACCTAATCCACGGCTCATAATGACATAGCTGTACTTGAAAGAAACCGAGTGCTTCGATTTAATTGAACATTGCAACGAATGATATTTGTAATTTCGCACGTACATGTCGCTCCAATAAACAGGACATAGTAGGAGCTATTGTCGCCGACATCCAACATTATATTCTTCTATCTATATATTTAGGTATGCATGGTATGTCGCATCCTATAGTTAACCTGTTCGGGTAAGTATCTTGATTGAATAAGGTATAATCATATTTACAGAACATGACGCCATCTTTATAATGAACTGCTGTATATCTGCTGTGTTATCAATCGTCTATAATCTATTACAGCCATTCACGTTACATACAAGGCGCCATTCTCTGACGCAGAACTGTATCAGCGATTGGCACGGTTTCCGACGGAGTCCATCTGAAAGAGACATCGTACAGAAAGTGATTACGAAATCGTCAGCGAGAACATTGCGTTGAATTATTGGCGCGTGCGCTAATACTGTCTCCATAGGCTTTATTAGCATAGTTAATAACGCAACGTAGCTGACGTCGCTTGTACAAAAGGTAGAAACATTTTTTAACCCACCCAGTGAAATCTCTTTTTACAAGTGGAGTGCTCAACAGGCACAAATATTGGGGTTATCCAACATGTTAGAAGGGAATGGAGCTAAGTGTCCTATGCCGTGGCGAGCACGTGTCTATCTGGTCGTGCGGTCAAATATGAGGCTGCTCTAAACCTCCAGCCCCCTTTACCACGGGCCTCCCATTGTATCATAAAACCACACAATTTGTATGAATTTACTTGTACTTAAGATACCCTCAAGCTGCATATATAGGTAGAGTAGTAATGGCAACACAATCACGACAATGGTCTAAAGAAAGTATCTACAGCAGGACAGCCCTCACACCACGCAACCACCCTACCCAATCCCATCGACCACATCCCCGTTAAATATTGTTGAAGTAAAGTCGAATTCTCAAGTTTTCCATTAGCTCTCGCTGGCGTCAGAACGATTTCAAGACTTATGACAAATACATTACGGGGGAGAAAGGAGATTGGAAAGGTAGATTTTCAACAAAAGAAATCCGCGGCTTTTAAAAGAAAATCCACTTCCTGCACATAATGTCTACGAGAAGATAAAGGAAAAGCGATGTCTCTCCTCTTTTGATGTGCCCGTGAGCTTGCAAATACAATCTTACTGTCGTATTTCTGCCTTGAGAACAAAAATGATATTGAATGTTATTCAAAGTCAAGTCGGTGGTTGGATGGGCAATCGCAATGGTCTTTTTGTTCTTTTGTGTGAGACGCAAGTCTAGATGGATATAAATCTGCGCCTTGCTGATCTTGCTCTCCAAATCGTTATTTTACCAAATCCCCCTTTTTCATGGAGATTTGAAATTCTTCAATTCTTTTCCAACAAGAGTGTCATTCTCTTCTGATCGTTTATCCATTTCACATTCATGACAGTGATTTGGTTCTTCTTTGCTACTGCTTTATGTATGGTTGTAACAATGTCTCTTTTGATCGTGAATGTTTCTGTCATAAAAAGATCTAAACACATGATGATGACAATGATGATGTGCTTTGGTGTGGATTATAATATGATGCAATGTATCAAAGCGCTTCCAAGGTGCTTTACAAAATTATTACCCCAGTTCAACTCCGTTACCTGTTACCAAAACACATCGCGTGTGCTGGAATAAATCTTACGGAGCACTCAATTACCATGGTTATCTCGATTACTACACCCGGGTGGAGAGTGGCAAAGTTGATGTTAATTAATGGTTGCCAAAAGTAATGTCGTGGCGTAGCTACATACAATGACCTTCGAATTTCGAATCAAGTACCACTCGATCATATGAGCATCATGATATTTTGAGAAGCAGTACTTTAAGAAGATAACACTCCGGTAGAAATTCAGAGCTGAAATTACATGTATATAAATTGAGATTCACTGCTACACTGCAACTTCAGAATATGTTTGTTGAAACATGGACCTACCCATGGTTGAAATAACATGCATTTTGGACAAAGATGAATACAATGTTGATTGATCGTAAGGTTAATATTGAGCGTAAATCTATGGCTCATCGTGTATTGATCAAACTTAAGATCGACCATAACTCTTTATAATACGCGGCCCAGGGTCCCGTCTTAGAGAGTTGCGATTAATCAATCGCAACTTGAAACTGATCGCAACTGCTATTTCTTAAGTACACAGTTGCGACTGATTTTAAGTTACGATTGCTATGAATCAGTCGCAACTCTTTACAATACTGGGCCCATAACTTGTCACAAGTACCTTTGGACAGGTAGTATATATTGATTTTGATCTCTGCTACAGGCCTTTCAGTCTATTATCCATTCTGTCTGTGATTGATCGTAGACTGTCTGCAGCCGTGATTACCATCAAAGGCAAACCATCAAGCCATTACCGATCTTTTGTTGAATTGGGTCCTTTGAGATTACCACCCTCTCCCTACGGACACTCCCTCGGTATTTCGATTGTACCACGTCTGCTCAGGTGACAAATTCCTCCGCCATCAATGTTTTACACGTCTGGAGGAGTTCGTCTCATGATTTCTACCCTGGATCCAATACTAACGCTAACCCTAAATCTTCGACGAAATGTAAATTCGGAGCAAACGTCGAATCTCCGATATTTCCTGCCCATATATATATATATATATATATATACAGTATGTATATATACCTGATCGTACTGATGTTACCCATGCGCACACCTCGTCAAATGTTATATGAGCTCATACACAGAGTCTACAACTTTGCAAAGCACGGGCTTTAGTATGCTTGATTTTTTAACTTCAACCCAACTGGATCCAACACTGAAACCCTAACACCAAATCTTTGACGAAGTTTAAATGCAATCGGAGAAAATGTCGGCGAAGCGAAGCGAATGTAGGATAGCTCCGATTTGTTGTGCCAATACACAAGTTCTGCAAACCTTAGATCAGGTGGTTTCAGTCTCAGCTCGTTAGCACAGTCTATTACAGTGCAAAACATGGGATAAATTCCTAGTACACTATATTTATCATAACGTGTGTCCTCCATTGCTTCATGCAGTGGAACGAGAAAGAAGTGGAAACACGTACACCAAAGCCAGATGAAAGGGGTTGTGCACGACACAGGAAACAAAACTCTGAGCAATGGTTACTAGGTTTTCCGACACCACTGATTGAATTTATTGAAGCGCAGATAATATGCCCTCGCATTAGCTTACAGTAATTTTTCTGGTTCAAGGTCATTCTGTACCGCCGTTATTAAAATGATGATGCAATTGATGGAAGAGAATTATAAACCGTAATGATCTCCTCGATAATGCTGCACCAGACCGAGACGTTGATCTTCGTTTTAAGGTACCATCTAAAAGCCACTCAAGATGTCAGTTCCTCGACTCACACATTAGATTTAATTCTTGTTAATTCCATTAAAATTAGCTTTACAATACATTAAGAATTTAAGAATAGTTGTTCTTCTTCAAGGACCTTGTTATAGAATATAGTAATGTCGTTCATATTTTGAAAGCATTTTGAGTTAATCCAACATTTTGTGCAGTAGGTTTCATTCTTCAGTTCTTACTATGTCACGTATGTTCAATATCAAGATTAACCAACGCGATAAAAGTGTGCATAATATATGAATACATGAACTTGTTTTTTGAAGTCCCATTTATTTCAATCTTTGTTAAGGTTATTCTCTCTCTTTAGAGTAATGAAACAACGTCTGCATTGTTGTCGATCATGGTTAAAGATCCTCGCTAGGACCAGCCCAAATTATATGCGGTTTATTTTCAGATTGTATGTTTCAGTGCATTTTGACAGACCTGAGCTACAGTTCCTTTTAGCAATACTGGTTCATATGCGTCTGAAAAATATGGATTTTGTTTTCTTTGAGTGCCTTTAGTTGGTAGACGTATGACCTCAATTACTGCATCTGCATTATCGTGGGGACAGTACATTATGTCAAAGTCACATGTTACACTCATGAAAAAGAATGGAGAAGAAGCAGAGGATTGACTGCAACAGGTTCACTGACACTCAATTTAATAGGCCGGCGACTCGAACAATTGATTCATTTACCCATTTATCAACTCTTTAATTTAACTGCACTTCAAAGTGGTGAGAAGGCTTTCAAAGAAGAAACAGCTGAGAATGAAATAGAATTTGAACAAACGGAGACCGAAATCTCGACTAGACACCATCCCCTCTTAAAGGGCGATGTTTGAGGTTTGACAACAGAACACTCGATCCAGGTACAATTGGGTCGGTACGGGACGTTACAAATCGAGGGGATTTAGAATCAATCGTGTTGCTCTTAAAGTAATTTAAAAAGTTACCCAGATATTTATGAACAACAATACCCAGCTATTGAAAAATTGAGCCGATTCTACAGGGTTTCTTTACGACGGAGCACGTACTGGGACCACCTATAGCCGTACTATACAGAATACGCCATTGGGTATAAACATGGGATGAAAAAGACCTTTAGTACCTTTAGAATGTAACTGTCAAAACTTCCTTACATCTGCAAGGGAGGTAAAGTACGACAGACAATGGGTGTCATAAGCCATCAATCTACGATGTCTGAAGAATATTGCGAATGGTTTATGAAACATGACTTTTGTGATCACAGTGACACTCTTTGTAGAAAAGACCTTTTTCCTTTTGATAATCAATACATACAGTCGCGATGACGTCACTGATTCTATGATTGCAATTTGGAGGAATGGTACGCTTCTCAGTATACGAAAGGTACATCAAGAACATGTTTTTGAAGATATCAACTCAAAACGAAGTTCAGGGAAATAATTGAATGTTGTTTCTGGCGTTTCTAGAATTAAAGACGTTCAGACTCTTGGTAAAGAAAGGTGTATTGAATTGTAACGGATATTAGTCGATGAGATGGACATTGGTGTTTATTGCATATCTAATTAAACATGGCTCATTAAGAGAGATCTACGTACTTGCACAGGACAAAGTAGCTTAGAGAGGGTTTGTCCACCAAGTCACCAGGAGTCGGGGGGACGACTCGATGGCACCTATCAACAACGAAAATGGCTTCCAGATGCCGAAATCAAAATGATTGGTAGCCATATTAGTGTTCGAGTTAAATAAGGGCATTAACGAATCAGGTACTATGAACTGTCCGTGTGGTGCAATCACCTTCGAAGATTCTACAGGAACTTCTACATGTTCCGTTCTTTCCAAAGGCCACACTGGTGTCACGTTTGCCTTGAATATATCAATATGCAGTCACTTTGTTTTATAATTTCTTTGTCGAGGTAATGTTCTCTGTTTTGTTCCTCCTTGCCTAAAAAAATTTTCATTCCACTTTTTTACGTTTATATCTTTCAGAGTTCATCTGGACCCGGAGTGACACAGCAAGATGGATAAGCTCCTCCCAAGTCTCATCCTGATGTCCATGTTTCTTGCCAGTGACGTCGCTTCTCAGTTGGTCGATCTGTCAACACCATTGGTCACCGACTTCCCACCAGAACACCCTACAGACAGCAGAACTGATACAATACTCGTTGCAGCTGGAGGCACAAGAGGAGATGGAGTGATAGATGAAAGAACTAGCACAGACCTAGCAGAGACGACAATCCCAAATGAGGCATTTAAATCAACGTCGGTACAGAGCGTTGGTAAGGTCCACTCGGGTTGGCCCACCGCTTCCACAAGGACAAACTTTACTGCTGACGCTGCCATCAAAGCATTTTTAGTAGGATCCAATCCAGCGGAAGGGGACACGATAACGCTGAGTTGCGTTGTGTTAGATCCAACCATCTTGACAGCGTCTTGGTACAAAGTGGAGCGATTGAGCACGCACGATATTCTTGCTCCTGCAGCAGACGTTCAACGCATGTCAGTATCGCACGATACGTCAGACGATACGCGTCGCATTTTTAATCTGACGATCGAATATGTGCATAGTAATGATAGCGGCGAGTACACGTGTCGGGGTATAAACCGCCCTGGTGCAGCAGCAACTCTCGACATCACAGTCAGGTACGTGCCGGAGTTGCATTACCCAGAGTGCTACCTGAATGGCAAAAGACAAGCAGCAGTAATGGAAGGTGATACTTTAAGATTCGAGTGTCAGTCGGAGAAGGGAATCCCACCATGGCATTTGATTTGGTTTCGACAACTTAATAAAAGCATCGATGTGATATCCGAACCAATCGAGGATCGATCGGAATTCATTTTTAGTGAACATTCTGTTGTGGCGACACCTGAATTGACTGGTGCCACGTTCATATGTTCGTTGGTATGTTTATCACATGAGTGCCTCAAGTCGAACAGGAACGGTCCAAGGAACTGCAATATCGGACCCTTGATCGTCAATAAGCGGCCGTCTCCCACAACGCCGGAGATCATCACCATCAACCCTGGGATGCCGATCGCGTTGGAGGGCGACGATATCGAGTTCGATTGTTCAACGACGCTCGAGGACGGCAACGCTGTCTGGTTTCCAATCGGCGGCGAACCACCGCCCGAAGACCACATCATCATCTCTGATGACGGCTCGCACATGGCCATCAAGAACGTGCGGACGAATGATACTGATCTGATGGCATGCGGGATCTTCTGCCAGGAGAAACTGGTCACCGTCCGGCAGGCCAATCTGGAGATCCTTCGCAAACCTGTAGTCACTCCAGAGCCGACGACCAGGGAAACGACCGCGTCGCCGACAACGACATTGCCGCTGCCAGCAATATTAACTGTAACAGAGAGACTAAGAAACAATGCAGTGGGTAGGGATAAAAAAAGAGAACAAGATATCCGGACGGAAAGGAGAATAAAAATCAGCACCCCTTTAGCACTGATTTTCATGCTCGTTTTATTAGTTATACTCTTGGTCATTGTTGTGCGGCTAAGGAGACATTCGTATCAGAGAGCCGCCACAGAACCGCCCGATATACGCTATTCCGTATGACAGGGAACAAGTGTATCGGACTTTTACTAAACGATGATGTCCTCACAAAGAACACTATAAACAGCTGTGGGAAATCTCCACGTGACAATAATGAGTGAACATCCATTGGACGTTGCCGTTTTAAGAAGACGCTGCCGGCTTAAAGAGTCATCAGACAACTTCGTGATGCATTGAAAACAACGAAGGAATCTGTGATCTTCTTAAAAGCAAAGATGTTTTTCGTTTTGCATTCTGTGGCGGTACATTATATTGTGAACTATGCTTCTGTCTTGCATGATATTTTTAAAACATATCTTTATACTATTTTATAATGTAATCATGCTGTCCCGTCAATTCTTCACATAATGAAATCAAGTTATTAAAACATGACCCAAATGCCATATGTTCATTATTCCAATTTGATATACAGTCAAGAACAGGTTTATTCAAAATCAATGAACACGGAGCTTAATTGTCACTCAAAGGTGTGTGCTCAAATTGAAACAAAATCAGACATGTTTCGATGATTAATCTCAATCAAATCTAACTCATTATTTATTTACTTATTCTGATTAGTCCTTCAAACATCGTTCAACGAGATGAAACATCGATCATCTCAAGGCTGTTTGGCCCCGAAAATTACAAGAGATAATTGTGGAGTGCCAGAAGTGTAAAGTTTGATAGAATATGATCGCTATATAAGAACTCACTATTTTTATCATTATTATCATCAATTGATTTACAAACAAAATTTAATTCCTTACTATACTGCCCTTTTCTACGTCGTTTATCTTCATCAATTGTATTTATCTTGCCATTAAACATTTGTTACCTTTTTTTTAAACATCGGTGATTGTTATTTAGGGAAATAACATTTTGAATTGTTTATCCAGTATTCAGATTACGTTCTGTACAAAGACGGTTTTGTATCACGTGCACGATAAAGGATCATATTATTTACCGTAATGGTTCCGTATCTACAAAAGTATTATGCCGATTTCACATTATAGATTGCCATCATTAAACATTGTATGTGATTATATACCCATGGCAATGAAATTCATTAACAACATTTATTGCGGGAATTAGTAACAGTAAGCCTTATTGCACGCAAGACTCCACCTCAATAGACGATTTTCGTAATGTTGTCAAACGTAATGCACAAATCTTTGTTAAGTGCCTTATTTCGATCATCTGTACCGAATAAGTGTATTTCATTAGTCAGGATGCAAACTGCATACATCAATTGTTGCTACATAGGACACACATTATGGCTTGTCCTACCTAACAGCACGTAATGTAAATGTATGCACTTCGCATTCTGACTATTAAACTCAAATTAATCATAACATGTGAATGAAATAATCTATAACGAGGCACTTATCAAAGATTTGTGCATTACATTTGATGACATTACGAAAATGTCCTGTTGAGTCTTAATTACGTGCTTCAGTCAATTCCATGTAAGCGCATCCACAAGTAATTAAAAGGTATTTCTGCACTGTTAGTCTTCTAATTATTTTGAAAGATGTCATTCTGAAATTGCATGTCAAATACCGCGGCAGTCACTGACGTAACCCTACGTCAGCAAAATAACGTAGTCTTACGTCAGGTAAAATGACGCAACTCTACGTCAGGTAAAATGACGCCTCGTATACGAGAGGTATGAGGGAATGTGTTAACGGTGGTCTTGACGCTGCGTCATTTACATAATGGTGACGTAATAAGTTTCTATTTTGTAATACATGTAATAACATTTATAAAGGTGCTGACATTTTTAACTAGGGGATTCAGAAGTAAACCTGAACGACCTCTTCCCTTTTTATATAGTATTTATATGAATTGGGACCATTGTGTTAGTAGGAATAGAGTTACATCAAATATCACTGACGAACATATTGCAACCTAAGGAACCCGTTGATTGAAAAAATGAAAACCTGTTACTGGGTTTGAACTCATATTTCAAGTAATATTTTAATTCCGTATTTTTTTCTGGTTGTTGATATCAGACATTATATGTCTTCTGTAGAGATCGTATGTCATGTTATTCAAAAACATTCAAATTTTCCCGGTAGCAATTTTAAAATATCGATCATTTTATGACTAAATAGAAGATGCCTATTAAATTTCCAAATGCTCTCTAGACTAACGTGCATTTTCAATTGTCTTTTACGCTTGGAATGTTTATTCTAGTCCAAGCTTTGATTATGCCAATTTCACTGGACAAAAGAAGAACAAAATAAGATGATGATGTTGTTATTTTTAATTATGCCATCTGATGACAACTCTCTAGAGGGAAAATATTTGTACATGATATATTAATGTACATTACATCTGGTGTGTGCCTACATATTTTTTATATTTCATATATGTGTATATGGCTGAAGTGTACATATCGTATCGTTTTCTTGATAATCTCTCCAAAAGAAATCGTGAAGAATATTTATCAAGTCAATAATTACTTTACAAATGAATATCATTTCAAAGACTTATGATACAGTATATCAAACCATATCGCAATACCAGATATAATGTCATTTGGTATAATAATGTAAATGCACACTAAAATAAGGGTGAACTTTAATAAACCTTTGAATTTGACAATTGCAGCACAGTTGGAGGTTTAATATTAGATCCTAAAATTACCTGTACTTTTTAATATATTTCTTGATTTTTTTTTATTTCTTGTTTTGTTTTAAGTTGCGCTAATGCATTTTGTTTCGGTCACTACCTTCCTACTTTCAAGAGAGAACAGAACAAAATACAATGGATCATACTTCAATAGTTCAAAAGTATTATAAATAGATACTGTCTTCTTATACCACTGATTACAGGTGCTGCTACTCAGGAGCGATAGAAGATTTTTTTTTTTTGAGGGGAGGGCCTGTTTTTTTGTTTAATCTTACATTTATTTTCTTCACCTGCCTTGCTCAAATTCATTTATAATCAATAATTTAGGGAGGCTTATTATAAGCCCCGTCCCCATCTAAAATTGTTACGGGAACGTTTATAGGGTTCACAGTTCACATCTTTCATATTTATTCTGTGGGATTGTAATTAATTCCATTTTAATGCTCGCATCAATCACAACAAATGCAATGTTATATGCCATTCAGCATTGCGAACACGATCGTCTATAACTCAATAAAATTGCATGATTGTGTTAATATTGATATTATCTCTCTTTTTTTACGAGCGAATTGCTCAGAAACGAGTGTCATGCATGATACATCTTCATCGCACAAGATGAAGCCTTATAACGACTATAAAGTGCTATTTGAATCGGATGTATTTTTTTTTCTCCTGAAAAGTTCATCCAATGACATAATTCTGTGTATAGTATTTATCTTAGTATATTTATTATAAACCTAAAAGTACCATTATGTATATAATGTGGATTATGATTATGTCAAATATTGTGGCGACGATGTATTTGCCAAGCAAACAAACTCTGTCGCACACATCAAGTGATAAAAAATGTATAACAAAATATATTTTAAATACGAGAAACAAACGTTTTAATCTGTGAACTTTGTGCTTGTGAGATTGCGTGCTGATCGTCGTCTAGTCCAGTGCCGTGTTTAGACTTTAAAAAAGATGTTTCTGATTCTAACCATTACTCCTCGGTCTCTAAAACCAATACCATGCTGTTTGAAATAAATAAAAACAAGTTTTCCTCAGAAAAAAAGGTGGCTTGTAGCCATGTAAGCAGACTAAACACAATCGCAACTATTTCCGAAAAATCAACTCAAGGAAATTTCATTACTCTATTGCACATCCCGAAAAATCATTTACGAATTATTTAATGCGTCATCGCAGATCACAATGAGTGACGCACGAAGCGATAGGTTGAATTTTTCTAGAAGAGTTGCTAAAACCCGGACTTAAATCATTTTAAAAGCAATTACAATGTACCAAATATCTATTTTCCCCTTCCTTACAAATGCCTTTACTTCCAGCGAATTTTGTATAAATGAGATGGGTTTTTTAGTTATGAGATCCGTGGAAAAAAAAATGAGGGAATTGAATCATGAGACCTTTATAGGGAGTACACCATTAATACTGATAAGGCTTAATCTTAATATTATTATCATTATTATTATCATTATTCATTAATTTAGACACAAACGGTGTTCCAAATACCAGTGGAGTGTCTAATAAAATAGAGAGACAGCGCAGAGATGGGAGACAGTGAAAGAAACAGAGTGAGGGGAGATAGAAAGAAAGAAAGAGATAGAGAGGGACAGGGAGGGACATAAGGGCAGAGAAAGACAGAGAGAGACCCTATAGAGAGAGAAAGAAATGGGCTGGGGGAATGAGAGAAAATTGAAGATGGGGAACTTATTATGCGATGGGCCTAAGACAAAAAGAAAGAACGTGATAGAAGGATAAGGGAGGGAGTGGATAATAACACGGGAATCTGACAATGGGAAATAATCGTATTTTTCCATATTTCCCATTCCTATTATTAAAAAAATCTCTTAACCCGCTCGCATTTTGCACTTTTTAACTTAAGAATGAAGGCTTTTTATACGTAAAGATTTAATATGCCTAGTATAACGTATAACTAATCAGTATTGCTATGCATGTAGGCCTACATGTTTTTATAGTAATACGTAATCACATAATATATGGTAGTATTCTGTTATTTGTCTTTGTCAGGCGCCTTAAATCTGGTTAGAAAAAACAAAGTAGGCTTCTTATCGCTTTCTATTGTTTGCACAGACAGAAAATAATGATATGAAAACAAAATAAATATGCATAATCATTCAGGTAAATAGATAGCTGGCAAAAGTGAATATCGATGCAGATATTGGGGCAACTTTTATGATCTAAGACGGTGAATAGGAAAATTAGAAAATGTATTTGTTTCTTTGGTGGCCTGTTGGCGGCATAATCAAATGTATCGGTGCCATTTCATTTATATTAAAGCAAAATCAATTAACCCACGGGTTAACTTTATAGTACTGAAATTGGCCAGATAATCCTGTGGTACTTTATCCACTTTGATAATGAAATTAATCAGTATATTGACCTTTAAAAATCCAATAAAATCTATTACTATAATAAGCGCCATAGGCGAGATACACTGTACTTGAATCTGCGACCGTCGATTAAAGATGTCAAAGAAGTGTGAAATTAACCCCCCCCCCCCACCCCCCCCCCCCCCCCGTCTGCGTACGCGCCTGTCGACAGGGTTGCCACTAAAAGATTGAGATACTTTGGACATATCAACAGAATGAATTCAAAAAGATACCCCCACATCCATCTCAACGGAAATGTACATGGCAAACGCCCAAGGGGAAGACCAGCTAAGAGATGGACAGATTGCATCAAGGCAGACTGAAACAACAGACAAGTTGACTCCGTGACTATAAGCCGCTAGGCTAACAGAAGACAGGAAGGTGCGGCAAGCCGTTGTTTGAGTTTGAGTTTGAGTTTGAGTTTGAAGTTTATTATCCAAAACAAAAAGTACATCAATATAACAATCAAATGTGAATGATTAATTAACATTGAAAGGATAAATGGGACCAGAAAATAGCATTTAATGCTAATCGTGTCTAGTACCACTAACACACAAAAAGTATCACAGCAATAAATGAGAATGTAATGAATAAATATGAATAACTATTGAATACATACCTAAGCTACAAATTATTCTACATCTAGGGTAAATATGTTCTGTGCTTATATACAAAGCTTTGGTATTTTACACTAAATAAAAGATGAAGAATTTTATATAACATAATATTTACAATAAGGCAAGAGCCTTGGTTCTAAGTTATAAACAACTATTCTATTAACATTTGTGATATAAGAGTTCTACGAAAGCAAGATACTGATGCTTTCTCCCGTACAGAAAGGGGTAGATCATTCCAATAGCGTGTGCCTCTGAATGACATTGAAAATTTACCTTGCGTTGTCCTTACTTTAGGCACACTTAACTTCTTACTTTCTCTTTGTCTAGTCTCATAGTTGTGCTCTATGAAACAGCAATACTGAATTAGAGACTGTGGCAATTTATCATTCAATAATTGATACATAAAAACACAAATAGATAATTTATGGAGTTGATACACATTCAATAATTTTAGCTCCTGGAATATCGGTTGTGAATGAGTTCTAATTGGACTAAACGTTATAACTCTTAGTGCCATCTTTTGGCTTAATAATAAACACTTCATGTTCATTTCATAATTACTTCCCCAAACCTCAATTCCGTAGGTGAAACAGAAGCCATCATACTTCCCAGTGATGGTGTGGACGGTTTAAGTAAGTAAGTTCATACAGTCCGTCAAATTAATAGTTGTCATCGATATCAATACAGATTTCAAACCTTACAGTTTTAAACCATGATGAATTTTCGTAAGTCATAATGTAAGCCATTCATATAAAGTAGAATAAACAAAAAACGCTTTATTAAATGATTTTGATTCATCGCTGTCAACAAATTTCGGCAACTTTTTCATCATCAACATCAACAGTATACGGAAGAAAAGGTAGTCATGTTGGTCTTCCGGTCGCTACTTCTTTATGGTGCTCTTTTTTTTGTTCTCGCCGTATTAAATGAGGGTTGCATATTCAAAAGAGTTCGACATTTTATGGGTCACAATATGACATTTCTGAAAGACTTTCTAACCGGGCTTTCTAAATTTCGTATCAATTTCATATTTTAATGCAAGAAAACGCTGCCACAATTGTAGACACGCTTATTCACGCTGTGATTGCCCGAAGACAAAACGAAGAAGAAAAAAATAAACTTGCATTCCGCAACCATACAAATAAGACTTACTTGGTTTCATTTCGTTTTTTTGCTGGTATTAATTCGATATCACAACTATCAATCATGGCGACACTTGAAACTCTCTTGTTACCCGGATGTTGTATCAAGTTCAGTGGAATCACGACACTAGCCTGAAGTGTTTTGTTTGTTTGATACAAAATAGTTTCGATTTCGCTCTCCTCGATAACCAATCAAATATTCAGTTTCACTATCTTTGTTTGTTTTTGTTTTTTCCCTTTTTTCCTTTTTACCCTTCTTCTTTCCCTTCTTCTTCTTCTTCTCCTTCTTATTTTTCTTCTTATTCTTCTTTATCTTCGTCTTCTTCCTACTTCTCCTTCTTCTTCTTCTTCTTCTTCTTCTTCTTCTTCTTCTTCTTCTTCTTCTTCTTCTTCCCCTTCATCTGATCTTCTTTCTGGGAAGGAGGGGCGATACAAGAAAATGGCAAATTTGGCAATGTGTTGGTAGTTAAACCATAAGACAGAGGAATTATATTGTATGGTCTTTTGGGATTTCAAATTCGATGATATGGTACTTATTGTTACATTTTCTATTTTAAGGGAACAGTTTCTGATTAAATTTAAACGATATTCATTACGGTTTTCGTGATTGATAATTCAGATGAACGCTATATCACAGATTAATTATAGCTCTCCTCCAGGTGGTCTAATTTGCCTAACTTTCAGTCTATAGTGTATTCCTTAAAAACGATGTAACCTAAGTTCAAAGGTCAATCATTCAAAAAATTCAGTTTCATATCTAAGATATCAAACGGGAGTAACATTTCAGCTTTAATATTTGATACCCTTTTTTAATTAGTCGCTCTTGACGGTAACAAATACAAACCCACTTTCTCCAAGTTTTGGGTTTAATGAATTCCTTTTTTCTTTTTAAAGGGGAAAAATAAACTTGTGAAATTACACTTGTGACAAAATAATTAAGCCCATCTCATTTCGAGAATACGTTTTGACTGATATTCACTCGCCATATATTTGTGACTGAATGAAAGGCTGAGATGAAAGATATTCCTGATATCGTGCAGGGATGGGTACACTGTTACGTACACTGTTACTGGTTCAATGCAATGTATCCCTAATTATTATGTATTATCTCCACATAATTCTTTTTTTTTTAAAGAATCTCTTGATAACAATGGTCATCGAATAATGGCGCTTTCTGGTATCACTTCCATTAGTCAAAGCCATGTTAAGCTATCATTTTCATTCATGGATGAAATATATGGATAATTGATGGATGTTCTGGGTAACAATTCTGCTATGTGAGAAGACCAGTTCTGAATGCAACGTCGATGGCGGCTTTGTGTCGAGTGGGGAGGTGGACACGCATATAAGGTGGTGGTGTTTAAAAGGTAAGGACAGGTGTCACCTATTTGTTAAAGTTTGACGGCTAATAAACTAAAATTAATACTTTTTATATTGATTCCCCAAGTTTCGATAGTACCACAACTTGGAAAAAATGGTTTTGGCACCTATCACATTCAAGTGGACCTAATTAAGTGATGCATGGCACTGACGTCGTAAACAAGGAGTCAAACGAAGGCTGAAGAGTTACTCTTTCCTTCTGTTTAGCATTTAGGATATCAAATTGTGTAGTGATGAAATAGTCGGCCTATGAAATTTGCTTATCTTTTCAGGAACACCATGTTTATCGACATCTTTCGATACACCTCTCCCTCCATCGCCCCCTCTTTCTCCCTCTCTCTTTCTCTCTCTTTCTTTCCCCCCTCCCAATTGTGTCTTATTAATCAACCACAAATTTACCTATTAAATGCATTCCCCGATAGCAAACTTTTTCCATTCTTACATTCATGTATCCATTCTTTTATTTCGTTCATATTCAATTCCAATTATTATTTCAACAGGGGGTGGGGCGGGATCAGGAAGAATCCCTATTATGCATGTACCGACAAAGTTGTTTCAAAACAACCGACAAACCCTGAACGTGTCTTTCTAACATTTCCCTTCACCAAAACATTGCGAAATCTTTAAAGTTCTCGACAGACATACCGAAAAGAAAAACATACTGCAAACAAAAAAGTCGCACGACAGGCACTACCTTCTTCCCTACCCCCGACTGCGCTAGTACTGGCGAAGGGAGCTGAAGATTAGCAAGAAAGTTTTGAGCATAGGAATAGCGAAGAAAATGACCTTTTTAAAGTGTTGACGTAACGCCCGTTATACGCCAGGCATTGCGCTGCTGACGTACGTTGCGCTGCGTCACTGACTGATATGATCTTTGATATTATTGACGCGCTGTGCGAGAATGACACATTATACAGAAATGAACGCAAAATACACAAAAAGCAAACAGTGTGTGACATTTACTGACGTTTAGGCTAATTTTCTCCACATGCATGATTAGCGCAAGTGATATGCTATGCGTTGGCTCAGCGGTAGAGCAGTGGTCTAGTAGCCGGAAGGTCCCGGGTTCAAAACCAAGTAAGTGTAGTCGACATGCCCTTGGGTAGGGCATTGATCCTCGTTACCAATTCCCTCGGAGAGGACTTAAAGCCATCGGTCCCCTGGTTGATTTACTTACAAGCATGCTTTAATAGCTGTCACGTAAAACAATCATCAAACATTTACAAAATGACGCCCATGTGCGACGGGCATTAGGTGTACATGAAAACTTAATGCCGTAGTCATGAATTTAATGGTTTGCATGGATGTTAGATCTTTGATCCTGGGAACACAATGCCATGAATAATATCTAGGCCAAACCGCTATTGTAACGCAGCTGGTGCACTTAAACAGTGGCGTAGACGCTGGGGGGGGGGGGGGGCAGTGGGTGCCCCCTCTCCCATTATATCGAGAAAAAAAGGGGATAGAGGAGAAGAATGCAAAGAAAAGGAGTAATAGCGTGAACAGAAAATTACACTCTTCCTCCCTAACTCTATGCTATTATTCTCACGTATTTCACCCGCGGTAAGATTAGTGCGCCGCCCCCTCTCCCAAAGAAAAAAGTGCCCCATAAATGACTGAGCTCGGGCTACGCCACTGCACTCACACGCTATTTACACAGTCCAATACGTGACAGATTTGGTTGGGTATTGTTCCCGTGAGGGTACAAGCCTAGGAACTTTTTTGTGTGTGTTATAGACATCAAGGTATTAGACAATTTTGGATTTGCACATACGATAAAGCAATTGTGACGTCACAGTGAATACGGAAGTTCGTTTTTATCACGAGATTTAATTTTATGGGGAAAATACTCCCCTGCACACTTTACACGTACCAGTTTATAGGAAAACCCTGGTACTCAGTCCTGTAAACCTTCAAGACAACCCTGGTACCCTTGTAGACTTTGACGTGTGGAATTGGCTCTCAGAGGTGTTGGTGTGTATTAATTAGCCCATCTTGATACGGGATAGATCATATTCCAGAAGAGAGAACAAATATATATATTTAAAATTTCATTTCCAACTTGGAGACCCGACTTTTTGTTTAGCAGAGTAATGGTTGAACAGAACATGAATCGGGTGAACTATAAAAAGAGATTAAACCCCGCTTCCGTTGATTTAGGTGTTCATATTGAAGCAGTGCAGCAGTTTATATTCGCGACACAGTCTTGGACCAACGATTGCCCCTACACCTTATTTGTTCTTACATGAAAATTCCAAAGACATCTTTATTTTCATTCGGACATTTTAAAGACAGTGTTGTGTTCTAACACCAATCTAAAGAAAACTTGCTACAGAAACTCGACTGGTTTTCCCCATGTAGTTAATGCGTTATTAGGATCGTGCTAAAATCATAATCCTGGATAGTTCAAACACAGCTGCATACATTTGGGACTAAGTAAAATTGCCATCGACAAAACTTCATCTAAATTTCCCTATGTTTTCATTGCCTGTCAAAAGCGCAGTCCATTATTTTCTATCACATCCGTTCTATTTGCACGACTTCCAATTGTTAGGTGGGATAGACCTGCACAGTGACAATAATTTTGTGTGATACTCTGAACATTTTATTCTGTTTTGTTGCTGTTCTTGCCATAAACATTTCTCGCTGAGTTTTCATTTCTGTAGGTGGTTACTAGATGATTATTTATTATCCATTAACATCATGTTAAAGATAATTGATTACCCCCTCCCCCGGGCCTCCTTCCTTATCGTTGTATTTCCAATGTTTCAGGTATATCATTTCAGAGGAAATAGCACAAATGAGTAATATGAAATCAAGCAATTTTAGTTTGGGATTTGCAGACGCAGTAGTAAGACTGTGTGATGTGCTTTCGAGTAATGACTCCATAAAATGAAATGGGATTTTATGTTTGATATGCAGTACGTATTGGGTCCCATGTCATTTAAATTGGATAAACTACGTTCATTATCTGAAAACACTGATCCCACAAATGGCATTTCATTGCTAGCATCATGTTATTCCATGGGTGGTTTAATAAATATTAGACCTGAGACTTATCTGTTTCATTTTTCCCCATGCTGAGGGAAAGACTTCTGGCATTATAAAAGAGTTCGGATGCATTTTAGGAAAATTTGGTACGTTAGAAGTACATAATTTTGAATTAAATAAGCTTATTTTTACGTAAAACATGATCTGCATTATTATTTTACGTGGAGCTGCAGTATCGAATTGCCTATTTGAAAGAGGCATTTCTGCTGCTTAAACGAATAAGCATTACGTTATATTTCACGGATATTACCTACTGACTGTCAATATTTCTATTGAATGCATAGATCTAAAATTTTCTCTTGACACAACTATCATGTTGCATGGTTACAGGGTAGACTAAAAGCCTCAACTGATTGCGACGTTTTATTACTAAATAGTGCACTTACAAAATGCAATAACATGTTGTGGAGATACTAGCCATGAAAACAGATGAACTTTAAAAGCGACAGACAGTTCATAGATCAATGAAGAGGAATTTCAACTATGTCCTAATCCTATCTTCTGCTAAGATTCCCCCATTCTCCGTTTGTAGATTTGCAAACAATGGAATATGAAAACGGTTATTTCATCAAAGTCATCTTTTTCGTTGCCATCCATGCAGGGGCGCCGAGATAAGGGGTGTGCGTGGTTTTTGACGCCCCCGCTTAATTTTTTTTTCTTCAGAGCATATAACACTGAGTTCCTATGGGAAATCTTTTTATTCAGATGGTCATATCTCAGCCAATACTCAACATATTCAATTGATTTTCGACATTTGGACATTATTTTTTATGCTCTTTCGTAAAATGAAGACAAAAATTGAGAAATTCTAAAAATACATTTGTATGACGTCACAGCTTCGGTACTCTAGCTATAATACCCAAGTCACATGAGCCGAAATCGACACCAAACCGACAAAAGACCGAACGAAATCATTACTTTGTCCCGAATGGCCGGTTTGCCAAATGGCCAATCACCGGTCGGTTTGGAATCCGTTTGAAGGATGTTTGGCGAAGGGTGACAATATTTTTTGGAAATTGTTTCGTTGTTTATGTTATAGACTCACAATACCCATGTGGGTGTTTGAGTCAATAAAACATAAACATCTAAAACATGAGGTACCTATAGGACGTTTAATTTCTACCTATCATCGGGAATACTTTTGAATCCGTAGATCCTTTATTCTGGCTTGTTTTTTTTGGTAGCATAGTTGTCAACAACTTTAAGGTCTGACACCCCCCCCCCACCCCTCCCACCCCCCTCCCCCCCCCCCCCCCCCTTCAACTCATTTATCGACGCCCCTGGTTGCCACCTGCTGCTGTTGTTGTTGAATTATTTGATGTCTGTTCAATATAACAAGGAAAGTGGGACGGCTGGCATACATCCTGCGATACAGTCCTACCTACAAAAAATGGTGTGTCGAATAAAAAATCATGTATTATCTGCATTTTTCTAAAAGTTCACAAAAGTAGACGCGTAAGGTTTAACCTTTTTATGTGTCAACGTCCGCCTATATTACAGAGCTATGTGGATATACGACATGTTTTGAGAATGAAAATGGCATTATCTGCAAGAATCTTCAGCAGTGAAGGAGGCAGATTATTTTGAAGAAGAAGAAGAAGAAGGTTATCTGTATTATCTACTTTTGTGATATTGTCGATGATGTATATTCCAACCTACTGGGACATTCAAGAAATAAGACAGCCCAAATGAGCCATCATGAGAGATGGCCAAAAGGGCTCGGTGTAAAAATGTCAGAGGTAAAAATGTCAGAGGTAAAAATGTCAGAGGAAAAAATGTCAGAGGTAAAAATGTCAGAGGTAAAAATGTCAGAGGTAAAAATGTCAGAGGAAAAAATGTCAGAGGTAAAAATGTCAGAGGAAAAAATGTCAGAGGTAAAAATGTCAGAGGTAAAAATGTCAGAGGTAAAAATGTCAGAGGAAAAAATGTCAGAGGTAAAAATGTCAGATGTAAAAATGTCAGAGGTAAAAATGTCAGAGGGAAAAATGTCAGAGGAAAAAATGTCAGAGGAAAAAATGTCAGAGGTATAAATGTTAGAGGTATAAATTAAAAACAAAATCATGTGGCAAGTTTGTTATGGTTACACCCGGGTTATATATTAGGCTTATCGAAAAAGAACAGCGAGGGATATTCTGCAGTTGTTATTTCACCGCTGCTTTATTTTCCACTTTCCCAGTTAAATTTATTTACCTTTCGGCCCCAAATGGTGACTTTTTGCCCGATTATTGCCGAAGGAAGACGAGGGGGGCGGGGGGGGGTATTCTTCTGGGGCACGGTGACCCGGCTGCTCTCCCCCTTCCTCTTATGCTTTGCTAATAAATCCTTCCGAACAGTGGTCAATGCCGAGGCAGAGCAGGCAGACTAATGGGACATGGTTTCTACTCCGAGTTTCGCGCCTTGCAAGCAATCATCAGGCAATTGATAGCATTCTTAAACATGATTATCCTACAACCTTGGTACAAATACCCCTAAAATAAGACTTAACTAATAAAATACAATTAGAATTACTCATGAGTAATTCTTATTATATTGTATTCAGGTATTGTATTAGTTAAGTCTTATTTTGAGCGTATTTACCAAGGTTGCAGAGGAATCATGTAAGAATGCTATTTTGTCTGATGATCGCTTGCAAAGCGTGAAACTCGGAGTAGCAACCATGCATGTCCCATTAGTCTGCCTTATTCAATATTTATATACCGGTATATTATGCTTTTGTAAAAGCACATGGTACTGGTACACTGAGCAAACTTCTGGGGAAAAAGATTTCTAAAATCGAGAAGTTTGGCCATTTTTGTCGCTCCATGCATGGTGTAATTATTAAATAAAAAGAAAAGTCAGTACAGCCCCAAAAATAGGATCAGATATCTATGAACCTTCCCCCCCCCCCCCCCACTCCTCCTTCACTTTTGAAGATTGTTGGACATTTTAACTGCGTGGCAATGACTACTATTATATGTAATTTCCAATAAATGCATATTTCCGACAATTCCACTTTCTTGTGGGCTTATTATTTTGATGCTCTGAAACAAAGCAGAAAGCCATGTTATCAATGCTAAACCCATCACATTCCCGAAGTGCGCGCGTTGCAATAAAAGATTACTATTGCGGTATAAAATAGTCTGGGAAAAAAATCAATAAGCAGCTTTGTTACTCCGATACAAAGCAGAAAGCCGCCGATGTTACATCAATTAAAGAGAAGGTTGAGTTCTGGGGAAAGGTGAACAATAATGTGTGAGCGTTTGTTATCATTCTAATTATGCAAGTGTGGAAGAACATCAAATAAAAAAGTTATTCCCTAAAAATCTATTTCAAATGACTTCATATCCCAGATATGACAAGTAACAGCTTTAAAATGAGGCCCGATTTGTATGCCATATGTTTGTGTAGTCCCATATCAATATCTTTCTGTGTACAGTGCTTGTTACTTTACCAAGAAAGGGCCAACGATTTTATCATTTTGATGACTCCAAAACCTTGCACTACATACCAATACTTAGATGTTTATGCTAGATGATCAACCTTTTCTGATTGCTTCCACACCGTTTCTTTCACAATGCAATCGCAAGACCAGAACTCAACGTTATCTTTAAATGCCAACCGCACCATCACATTCCATAGAAGCGCGCGCTTTACAGAGGTTCGGTTTAAATTACAT
This sequence comes from Strongylocentrotus droebachiensis, assembly GCA_035222895.1. Taxonomy (NCBI): domain Eukaryota; kingdom Metazoa; phylum Echinodermata; class Echinoidea; order Camarodonta; family Strongylocentrotidae; genus Strongylocentrotus; species Strongylocentrotus droebachiensis. Next base: position 121,527 of record JAVYIG010004981.1, read on the forward strand.
CTTTATTTATAATTGTCGGAGAGTTTAAAATTGGAATGAGCTTCTGAATCGAGACGGTCTTTTACTTTTTGGAGCGGGTTTTTAGTTTTCGGAGCGAGTTTTTACTTTTCGGAGCGACTTCTTGATTTTCTTATTCTTACTCCACTTCTTTTGCCGCCATGAGGTGCTAAAGCTTTAGCAGAGTTCGGGGCGCCCAACCCTTATAAATAACTTTTCGTGATTCCCGGCGTGATTATATGTAACTATTTGTACTAAATGCACTACTCACTTTAACACTTGACTTTTGTCGAGAACTTTCATTTCTTCGTTTGGACTTTGTTCGTCTCTGGAACGTTACACGCGGATAGGTTGCAGGCTGCCACCGGCCAAACCGGTCCGTTTCACAAACATTAACACATCAACCGATTCAAAATATCAACAAATGTTAGACATTCATACATATATGCAAGCCTGATCACAACAAAATAAATTTCAAAATCTATTTTCCACATTGTATTATCCTCAGGACATGTACGAAATACAACACACAGCCATTTATAAAATTTACATTATGGAAGAAAGGAATATTATAGACTAGCCCATGCAGTAGCAGTACGTCTCGACATTCTGTGTAATAAAAGTGCTGAGACATGATGACGGCACTCATTTTTTTTTGCTTGTACCTCTGACATTTTTACCTCTGACATTTTTTACTCTGACATTTTTACCTCTGACATTTTTACCTCAGACATTTTTTCCTCTGACATTTTTACCTCTGACATTTTTACGTCTGACATTTTTTCCTCTGACATCTTTTCCTCTGACATTTTTACCTCTGACATTTTTACCTCTGACATTTTTACCTCTGACATTTTTACCTCTGACATTTTTTCCTCTGACATTTTTACCTCTGACATTTTTACCTCTGACATTTTTTCCTCTGACATTTTTTCCTTTGACATTTTTACCTCTGACATTTTTACCTCTGACATTTTTACCTCTGACATTTTTACCTCTGACATTTTTACCTCTGACATTTTTTCCTCTAACATTTTTTCCTCTGACATTTTTTCCTCTGACATTTTTACCTGGCACCGCCAAAAGGCGCGCGAGATCAAAATTTCGGTCTTGTGGTCTGTTGGTCTCATTGTAGGCTGTAGGTCTCGTGATCCCTCAGGTGCCAAAATCGCGCGCCAAATCTACATTATAATTATTTGCAAAGACTTGTGGTTCTCGTGGTCTAGTGGATAAGTCTTGGGACTGTGGATCACATGGTTTGCGGTTCGTGTCCCACCGTGGCCCTAGTGTCCTTTGGAAAGACATTAATCTGCAATATGCCACTCTCCACCCAGGTGTTAAATGGGTACCGATTAGATGAATGATGCTGTGAGCACCTAAATCAGTAGACTAACAATGCTGGGGTGATATTGGAGCGCCTTGACCCCCTTGAGTGGTGAATATGTGCGCCTTGAACATATCAAACGTTAGTGTATTTTATATTATCATTAGTAGTAGTAGTATAGTAGTGTTGTTATCATCATCATTATTATCATCATTATTATTGTTATTATTTACTAGTGCTTGTTAAATACAATACAACAGGTTTGTTTTTATAGGAATTACGAGAAATGTCCTCATTGACAGGTTTCTTATCTACCATCATGAGTTTAGAATGCTAGTTTTAAATGTTTTCATCCTTACGATCCCCCACCCCACAGCTATGCAAATGTGCGTGGGTTTATTATATTGTAATCGGGATAAATCTACAATCTATATTCATGATAGAGGCAAAGAATGAGCTACTAAGTCTTTTCAAAGCACGACCTACATTTTTATAAAGGTGAATTAAATGTTAAAGCCGCAACATACAAACAACTTTGGATCTCTTAAAAGTCATCCTTGCCCCCCCCCCCCCCCAACTTAGCCTCCCCTCACAGAATTATCCCCGTCTTTGCATTTTTTTTTCAAAAGATGTGAATAAAATCATTCACGTCTCTCTGCGCATATTTATTCTCTGTGTCCAATTTCCCTACAAACCTAATTTACATTGTACCGTGGTATTGTGTCGATGTCAGGAAAGCGAACTAGTTCAATCCGTCACCTCTTCAAATTAAACTGTTAAAGGAAAGAATGTTTAAAAAAAAATTGACGTGTTTGATTAGATTTGGGGAAATATGATACTTCCTCCATGTAAATAATTGTCCATAAAGCTATACAGCTATGTATGTATTGACAAAATTAGTCACGCACTGATAAGGAAATATTCATAAAGAGCCTGATCATGTTTTAAACAATTTAAGATGACAAATTCAAAAACCCGTTTAACATACAATAACCATAATTATGACTGGAACTTTAAAAAATGGGAATTTAAAGGAATTTTTCATTAAAAAGGAAATGTATACATTTTCTGATATGACGTCAGGATCCATCTTTAGTCGTGTTAAATAGATACCATCCTTGCAGTAGTAGTAAATAATTTGACGATCTTGCTATTTATCGAGTAGATTCAAAGAAAAGTGACCATGCACGTAATTTCCTTGGATTATCTAAAATGCAGGCCTACATAATGCTCTAATTCTTACTCCCTCCCCCATTTCTTTATTCTGTCGATCTCGTGGTCTTGTGTACCATTTATAACTTTCTCCTTGTTTAAATATTGTATTATGTATGTCTCTGTTCTGTCGGTTTCGTGGGCTGTCGGTCTTATGGATTGACGGTCTAGTGGACTGTCGGCATGATTGGTCTAGTCGCTGACGGTCTTTTGGGCTGTCGGTCTAGTGAACTGGCGGTCCAGTGGGCTCTCGGTTTGATGGGCTGTCTGTCTAGCGAGCTGTCGACATGAACGGTCTAGTGGACTCTCGGTCTAATGGGCTCTCGGTCTAATGGGCTCTCGGTCTAGCGAGCTCTCGGTCTAGTAGGATGTCGGTCTGAGGGGATAACCCCCTGGTTTTTAGTGCGTGATTAGTTTTGTTCATGAACTTGTCCTGTGGAATGTCTAAAGTTAAACCATAACCATGATATAGCAATACCGTCAAGGATGACAGTATACAAATAATACACAGCAGTGAAGGCATTAGTAAGAATTACCCACACAAGGTAATACCTTTGGAACAGTTTAACGTTTGGACTGTTTCGAAGGTACCGAGTGGGGGTAATTCAACTGATATCCGAACAGAATGATGTGTATTATTGGTCATAAGTACGAACTAATGACCGGTCATTAGTAAGATTACGTGTTAGGCAAAATAAATGCATGGTCACGTGTACGCTCTCAACCAATCATTTGATTAGGATCCGCTTCATAAACGTATAATACAGACTAACTACCTCTCAGGTATGAGACAGGGAAAATCCCTAAAATATTATTGTAAAAGTTGAGAGTTCCTTCTTTCGGGAGAATTCTCCCAGCAGGCGGTCTAATCTTTGATATTTTCCTCAATCGCGGATGTTTTAATTTCGTTTAATTAAAGGGGTCCATTTTTGCGCCAGTTTATCATAGCTGCGAATATGACGTCTTTTACTAGGAAGATTCCTATAACATTTTTAGTTCATCTGCATGTTAGTGTAATAATCTCTCATATGCAGATCAAACGTTAATTTCAAGTGGTCCCTTTCCTTTTTCTTACTATTTAAAGACAAAATATATTACATGATGTATTCCTCCATTTAAGGCTAAGCCTACATCATTCACTATACTGTTTTCCTCATGTATTGATTTAAGAATGTTGTAAAACCTCTTTATTTACAAACATAAGTGAAATGGCGTAGTTACTCCACGGTAGTGGGCGAGAAAGGTGAGTTGGGACACCAAACAAATCGCCCTAGAAACTGACTAAGAAGGGAAAAAAAGAAAACAAATTCGCATCGGGACAATCAAAATATCTCACTTTGGGAGAAATACGTATAGGATCTCATATCTCTGGATATATTTACCACTGCGGGATATCGCATTAAATATCTTTTTGACGGAAATGTCGCATTCTCTGATCCAAAATCTGAATTCCATCCGAAATTCCATTTCTTTGTAAACCTATTGACATGTGGAACGTTAACAATACTGTTTTGTCGGGATGTTCCATAATATTGACCTAGAAACAGCTCAAACTCCACCTGTCCATAGAGAAGCTCGGTATTAAGTTGAATAGCCGACATGCACTCTCGGCGTGGAGATATCGTGGTATAGTGGTTCGGTCACTTCACTCTCGGTCCAAGGGTTGAGGGTTCGAATCCCAGCTTGGTACTATTGTCCTTTGGCGAAGACATTAATCCACATTTTGTCACTCTCCACCCAGGTGTAAATGGGTACCTGGGAATTGCTAGTATAAGAATTGCAGGGTAATCAGGAAGAACGTCAACAAATGCTGATGAGGCTTCCCTTAAATTGGTAAAATAATTATTATTATCTTTAGCAATGTTTGAGTCGATGCTCAGTCGTAGGTGAAAGAATTCGAGACTGCACCCTTTCGCCCTCCAGAGAATAATATTACGAATTACGAAATCACCAATTTGAGGACAACCATCATTCATATTCGGTAAGTCATGTGGTTAGTAAGCGATAATTTGTTTCTTAATGACGATTTCATATATCTAAAAACAACAGGGGAAATTTGATGTAATGTTTGGTCACTCGCTTTGCTCGCTCGAAAAGTTTAGACATTTGACGTCGATATTCAGGGAACCGCCCTCAACCCTTGGCCGATTGTGCACAAAGTGAGGTGAACCTTTAATAGGTGGAAAGAACTTTCCAATTAGTGTCTCAATTTCCTCTAAAGACAGAATGAAATTACTCCGGATATTTTCGAAGTTATGACGAACATGTGGCTAGAATGGAAAGGTTGTAAAAATACATCATCTCATTATTATTTTGTCTTATTAACCTATTCCATATTTAAACTTGTCGGGTTTGACCTTTTATTTTCTGGAGAAGAACTACAGAGTTGTAGTTATGCACCCATGACATTTTTTTGAGGAATGTGGAAGTGGTAGAAGTATAGAAAAAAATTATTTCATATGTTAAAGTGTAGAGTTGGATTGGGTGTATAAAAAGGCCTATATAATTATGAGTTTATTCCAACAATGTCTTCATGCAAAAACAACAGGGGGAGATGCTGGCAAAAAAAAATAGTGTCGAGACTCCGACGTTGGTGCCTAAATGTAGAGGTGTCGAAGTCGAGTGGTTTAACCTCAAGCGCCTGACTTGAAATGCAAAACATGGGTTCAATCCGTAAAACGGCACTAATGTCATTTGACAAGTCAGTACTCTACATTTGCCACTCTATATAACCCGGGAGAGAAATGAGGACCTGGTAGGATGACGAAAGCATTTGTGCTAATAATTGCCATATGCCCCCACGATGACCATGTGGTAGGAAAACTCCCCAGGGAATAAAGATGGTGCACATTGTGTGTGAATGAATCCGACGACCGGGCTGGTAAGAATATCTGTAAAGCGCTTAGAAAGGGTATGCCATATTAAAGCCCCACTGTCCAACTTGTAGCTACTTGCTCACTCTATTTAGAAAACTTCCCCAATCGGTGCCTGTTGGTCCCCCATGGTCCTCTTTTTCTTATGTTAGTTGAGACCTGGCTGGGTGGTCTAGTCCCTGCTGGCCCAGTAGTATTGACGGCCTTTAAGACCATTATTAAAATCCAGATTATTATTAAATCTCGAAGAAAAAGATTAGAAACGATGTTAATCTAGCGTGGAAACACGCGTAGCTGCACAACATCTTATATGATGGCCTCATAGCAATCATGATCCAAAACAGATTTAATGAGTAAGGATGTTAAGTTAAAGTATCTGATGGCCGCTGTCTTTTAATCCTAAAATGAAATCGGCGCCGTCCAATTTTGACAATTAAAATGTCATTGCGTAATTTCCTTTGCCTTACCTCGCTGTCCCCTCAAGGGGTCAGCTGTCTCAAATAGAGAGAGAGAGACAGAGAGAGAGAGAGAGAGAGAGAGAGGGAGAGAGAAAGAGAGAGAGGGGGAGAGAGACAGAGAGAGGGAGAGAGAGACATAGAGAGAGAGAGATAGAGAGAGAGGGAGGGGTGAATCAGCTGTTCAATTGTCAACTTGATAGATAAAAAATTAGGATATATTAATTAGGTGTGAAGACAATGTGAACGTAATGAGGCCTTTGACAGACCTGGGGTTACGAAACAAGCGAAAGGGGGCTCCGTCGAGAAGGGTTTCTTTTTTAAATGAACCTTTCAATTGAGCTCAGCAGTAAGCACGGTCGCAATTAATTTCGAAAGACATTAATCTACACTTGCCACTCTCCACCCAGGTGTTAAATGGGTACAGCTAGGAAGGAATTCCTTAAATGCTGTGAGCGTCGAAATCGGCAGCCTAGCATAGCCGGGTAATGTTGGAGCGCCTTGAGGACCTTGCAGGGTCGATATGTGCGCTATATAAGAATCCAATATTATTATTATTATTACTCAAAGAAATTTAGAAACCCTTTTGTATGTTTGATAGAAATCAAGTTCGGATTACGTAATACGTCGTTGTCATGTTCGCACGTTTCATAAGGAGACGCACAAGGCTGTTATCGTGTTTGTGGTCTGTTTTGGAACTGGATTCATCGACTGACACGTTCTTCCTCGCTCCTCATTAATGATTAATGATTTGACAAGGATCATTGAAATCTAGGACAGTAATAATGTACAGACCTCAGTGTTGTAGCTGAAGCGGGACACCCCCCCCCCCCCCCATCTCTTGTCCTGTGTGCCTCATTATACAAGCGTTCCTATTAAGACACTGAACGAAAGGGGCAAAGGGAGGGGCAGAAATTGAGAGTGGGCAAGTGCGCACGTCCCACCACTCCCTCTTACACACTGTGTTGGTGTGGTAAATGTTGAAAGTGTTTCCACAACACCCACCCCCCCCCCCCCATTTGTTAAATTAATTCAATTTACATTTTCTTGTCCGTATGGTGTAATGGGCGTAACAAACACTTGCAAATGCTTCCCGAGTTTTTGCCTCCTTCTGCTTTTGAATTGTTTACTTAACGATCTTATTTATTTATAAGTTTCCATAATGTCAATGAGAGGGAAATAAATGAGAATTTTGTATTCAATTTTTTTTTCTCGATCTTTCCAGACGAAAGGACACGGAGCGTTTTCTTCCGCCACACTAGGGCCCATTTAACACATTTTACACGTACGTGAACCTTATGGAAGATGCTCAAAGATAGAGGACACGCACGCCCCTGTGCCCCCTCCCCTGTGCTCCCCCCCCCCCCCTCCCCTTCTCTGGGTTCATCTCTAAAACAGCTTCGCAGCCGTGCCAAGTGGAAACGTGTGGAGAAAACCAACCCTGGGCTTTAATAAAGCGAACTATGAGGGCGGAAGTTCATTCTTGGCAGAGTGTGGCCATACTTGGGGGAAGCCAAACTCAGTGGTAGTTTTTGAAGGGTGATAAGAATTATTATCCATTTAATGAAACGATTAAAATGAAATGAAATGATCCGAGTTCTCACTAATTTTACCATCGGTTTCTCTTTTAATCCTGTGCTAACTACATGTACATTGCCTACTAACTGTCTTACTGTCCGGGAGGCGCGTTTCCGTTTTACACCCTGCCCTAGGCTTTTCTCCAATAAAATTTTACAAACCGACTGGTATTCGGAGTCTAGTCGTCCACATCTTGCCTCGGCGCTCTGCACACCACCAGAACTCTGAAAACGTCACGTAGCGCTAGCTAACTCTCTATACTAGTTGATCTTCCTAGTCGTATCATTTATTTTTATCCATTAATACGAAGAGCGTGAGGATGCGTGATCAGCTCGCAAAATTTAGCCCAGCGATAACAAAACAATAATATATCGGGAAAACCGTCTTGAACAAGAAGACCCTCGCATCCCCAATTGAAATTGTACATAAGCTTTGGCTTCGCTATTCTTGACGTCGATATAAACAAACTTAGACTTCGGATACAGCATGTTTCGTGTAATTTCTTGCCGAAAAGCCTAGGGCAGGGTGTAAAACGGAAACGCGCGTCCGGGAGAGTGATTATTAAAATTACTTATTCTACTTTTGTTTTGGGACATACTACCGCTATATCAAAGGAGTCGCCATCTACCCCCCCCCCCTTCCCCCCACGCATGCACATATAAAACTCGTGCCTTTTTACTCTTCATACAATCTCTATATTCTGAATTTAATTGCAGATTATTCATTCACAAATACTTTTTGTACAGTCATCCTTATCAACATGTCAATGAGAAACTAGGCTGCAATCGGCACGGAAAAAGCACCTGCCGAACAAAACACTTCCACCTTTAACCTTGCGCATAATTAAGAGAAGACACAAACAACAGATCTCCCTCTGTTTATCATTTCATTGTATGAAATAAGGTCGACTGACAGATCCATGGCTAATTAGCCTTAACTTTATTTCCCTTTGTCTGAGTTGAATGATTCAACGGAAACGAGGAGAGGGTTAGACTCCCAGACGTTCAGTGTGTGTAAAAGTACGTGACCATAATCGCGAAGGAACGCTTGTGGTACCGAGTCCTTCAAACGCCGTTCCCATGTAGAACATTATAAAATTATAGCACTATTGTTTGTTCAGGGGCGAATCCAGGGGCCATAAGTACCTTTAGTCACACTTTTAGGTTGGGTGCCCCTCCTTCCCTCAAGACCCTTTCTATTTGTCTTTGTTCTTGTTATTCTTGCTTTTTTAATCTTTAATGAGCTTGATAATTATTGTTGTTGTTGTTTTTCTATCTTTCGTTCTATTTGTTTTGTTGTTGTTATTCTTGCCTTTTGGATCTTTAATAAAGCTTAATAATTTTGCGAGGGGTGGGGGGGGGGGGGTTCTCAGGTAAGATAATCTATATTCTAGATATTGCGCTTCCCAAAGGAGGCTATTAGAGCAACCATTCGACCTCCTTTTCTTCCTGTCTGTGTCTGAATATTTGTGTATTTTACTTTAGTTTTCTGTCTGCGCTAATTTGTCTTCCACTTCTTTTTTATTCCTTCTACGTGTACATGTTGTTGTTTCCTCTCATTTTCCACATCTTTCTATCTCTCTTTCTTTGTTCTATCTGTCGACATTAACTCCTCTCTCTCCCTCTCTCTTATATATATATATATATATCTCTCTCTCTCTCTATCGATCTCTGCATTTATTCATACTTTCCTCACCGACAATCTCCGCTATAATGTATTATCATAATATTTTTTTTACCTAAGGAAGCCTCATCAATTAACACTGTTCTTCACGAGGGCCCTGCAATCAATATTACCCCAGCGATTACCAGGTAGCCTACTCATTTACACCTGGAAGTGGATAAACCTCTCAACTCCTCCCCCCCCCCCCCGAAAATATATATATATATATATATGATTATGATAGTAATGATAAATACCAGGATGCCTAATCTTTTTTCCTCAGTCCCATGGCCCCTTTTCTTTTCTCTTTTCCTTCCAAAATGTTAACTTTAAGCCCTTCTACTTGTAACATGCGGTTTTATAGCTCTAGTTATGCGCCTGTAAAGGAGATTTCCAAATCAATATGTGCAACGTCGGGGAACCAGTTGCTCACCATAACACCAGTCATACATATAGGTGCCAATTTTTGTGTAATTAGATATGAAGTTGTGTTAAGGCAAAACCGTCCCTAGGCAACCTCATTTTTCATCCTAACCGCCAATATCTTACAAAGTCATCAAAATGACTAATCCTGCGATTTCTAGAAGGCAAGCCCTTTTCTAGAAATATAATCTAGCATACGCCCACCTTCAGTACAGCCGAATGTGGTTATCCACGTTGCAAATAATAATGACGATAATAACAGTTTGAACTATATTGGCATTTAAATATATTTATTTTACATATAACAATATACTTATATATTTCAAAATAACACATTATAACTTTGAAATTGCATTGTTTTATAACATTGTCATCATAATCTATCACATAAAAAGGTGCGAACACTTGTTATTTGGGATAAAGTGTGTCAGTTGTGGGGTGGCTACACCGCGATGAGTTAGATGACTAATTGAGGACGTCGAGACCTAGGCCTTAAAGCAACCCTACGACCTGACTCACATTACATTCTTGAAATGGAATTACAATACACTGTTAAAAGTCGGGTAGAATTACTCAGTAAAAGAGGGTAGTTCTGTCTACAATAATTATGTTGACAAAATAATGACATAACTTGAAACCAGATTGTTCAACTAATCATAATGGTTGTAATCATCCCACTTATACCTGGAAAAATTAATTTTATACTGAAAGGGTAATAACTTTTTACCTCGCAAGGGACACACTTGGTGCACTAGGGGTGCGAAGATGCACCCATAAAGGGTGCAAAAGGTTTCATCCTATAACTGTTACCATAATAACTGGGTGCATTGTTTCACCCTTAAATGTGCAATGTCCACCTCAGTCACACCGGCAAGACGGACTCCAAGCCGACAACCCCCGAACAAAAACTTACATTTATCCCAATGGCGAGAACTAAGTCGGTGTGGATTCGGTATGACGGTGTGACTGAGATTATTTTGTTAAAGGGTGCTTCCTGGGTGTTATATTAGTATGAACAAACCTTTTTCAAAGTTGTCATAAATTTGTTTCATACCTCAAGCAAACCAACGAGAACGACAACGGACCGATCAAACATTCCATTACATATGGCAAAGAGTAAGTCGGTTTGAGTCGGTATGGAGTCGGTTTGGAGTCGGTGTGGAGTCGGTTTGGAGTCGGTTTGAAGTCGGTGTGGAGTCGGTGTGGAGTCGGTATGGAGTTGGTATGGAGTCGGTATGGAGTCGGTAAGGAGTCGGTGTGGAGTCGGTATGGGGTCGGTATGGAGTCAGTATTGAGTCGGTTTGGAGTCGGTATGCAGTCAGTGTTGAGTCGATTTGGAGTCAGTTTTAAGTCGGTTTGGAGTCGGTATGGAGTCAGTTTGGAGTCAGTTTTAATTCGGTTTGGAGTCGGTATGCAGTCGGTATGCAGTCGCTATGGAGTCGCTATGGAGTCAGTTTGGAGTCGATTTGAAGTCGGTGTGGAGTCGGCTTGAAGTCGGTGTGGAGTGGGTGTGGAGTCGGCTTTGCGGTGTGACTGATGTGTAAGTGGCAACTTAAAATATCGTATATACGAATGTTTTGCTTTAATATAAAAATGTCTTATAATTATATTTACCTACCGGATGGCAGTACATATTTAAAATCTTCTCAGTCCGATTGCCGACATTATATTAAATTTTAGGACATATACCATTCGTAATTTGTTTCACATAGCCATTTTCTAGCATGCAATTCTATGCAGGTCCCAGATCCATGTGATTATTGTCTGTGATTGACATATAGATGTGTGAAAATGTTGAGGTTGATAATGCTACATAGGGCTAATGCAAACAACCTTTTCATAGATGATTAATCGAAACATTATATAAATTTGATCAGCTATGACAAGAGTATTGGATCATGATAATTCACATACCAACCGGACTTTGTGCTGTTAACATTTCAATCTTTTCCCACTATGTATTATCAGGTTTGTGCGAGTGGCTACGTAAATGATACAATGTAAACGTCAAATGTGTGCATTCATAATATTGACCAAACATGGCTTATCGCCGTGAACTTATAAACGAACGTTTCGCACAACAAATACCTAAAAACTCTGCCCTCTCTGGCTGATATATGATACAACGTGTTGCCATAGTATAATACCCTGTTGTCATTTATTTAAATGACCCGTTTTTTAAGAGGGATATGCCGATACCAATAAAATGTATCAATACATTGATATGAAAGTTACTGTCTGCGTAAAGATTTACTGAGGCTCAATGACCTCATTCTGGGGGCAGGGAAACGCGGGTGTGGTGCTGGCCCGTCAAATGCTGCCACCTCAATTCTTGTTGCTCAATAAACGACATGTTTGGGACGTAATACTCTTGCGTGGGCGGCGACGTCGTCTCCGATTCATACTCGACGCAGTTTGGATACATATGATGATGGTGTTCGTAAACCTCGTAGCTTGTCGGCATTCCCGCTTGGCAGCCGTCTCCGCAGCTGCGTCGTACTTCCCACCAATCAGAGTTGGCTGTGTTGAGCGCGCTCGGCTCGCTCACAGACGGGAAGCCGATCATAGCGTCCGATGCTTCGGCGTTGACGACGTCATATCGGTGTTCGGTGTAGTTGCTCGAGTTGCGGCTGCGTGGTGCGTTCTTCCCGTGGTTGGCTTGCGGTGCGCTGGAGGCGACCTCGGGCTTGGCTTGTTGCATGTAGTACATGTTAGCGTCGGTGATCACCTGCGGGTTCGAGTCGTCGAGGGTTTCGGATGACGGTTGATGGCAGCAGCAACAGAAGACCAACGAGGAGATGATGAAGAGAACGGCAGCGACGGCGAAGGCCATGGCGACGTGGGTCCCCGTCCATGACAACCAGCCATGACCACTTGACTCCTCTACACTTTCAGGTGATTCTGTGACAGGAAAAGACAAAACATAAAGCAAATGTTAGATAAACATCCATTTCAAACCTGAACTCTCACGGTATTTATTATGATTGTCTCCTACAAATGATTCCAAGGTAACGTGTTATTTCCAGCTATTTTGATAGTTTCTAAATCTCTTATGATGACATTTTTGTTTTAAGTGTTTACAGAGACCGGTCCCTTCTAATCAATATAATTATCAATGTTTTAGCAAAAAGGGGGTTCCAAGTTCCTGGTGCTGTTTGTCTTTAATATTAAAGCATTCTAATGACACTTCCTTTTCCGTATACTGCCATCTGCTACTCACAATGTCCTAATGTGTCGACAGCCATGTCCCACAGTGCATCACCATCTATATGTTAAGCGCGCTTGGTGATGCTTGGGTCACCTGGGTACAGGAACAGAAAATCGTTCTATGTACGCCTTCACCAACAGATGGCGCAATTGGAAATACAATCCGGCAGTGGTAGTGATGTCGGTATACTCTGCCTTCAAACAATATTTTGTTCAACCCACCCGTAATCCCTTTACAAATATAAGGCGCCACCGAGCTTCTGATTTTAATACTGATTGCATTTATGATTAATTTGTGATTCAAATGTCTTTTGTACTTTACACTCACCGTAACATAGTTGAAATGACTCGTCGCTACCCTCAGGGCAGTGCCATAGGTTATCACACATTAGATGACGATCAATACACATCGAACTTTCTCGGCAAGCGAAGCAGTTGTTCGAATCTGTGCAAAAGAACAAAAACAAAAGTAGAAATATTAAAGTTTGATTGCTGCAGAATTATAGTGTTGTTAGTGCTTCTGTTCAAATAAATGTCGGACTTTTCTTCTCTTATCTCCTTTTCTTTTCATTCATTCTTCTTCTACAATTTTCTCTTTTATCTGTAGTTTGCGTCCTTCCTTTTCAACCTTTATAATGTTCTTATTTTCCGTTAGTCATATTTTATCTTTCATCTATTTATATTTACTTTTGCTTTGATTGTGAAAAGCTGCATGTATAGCTATTTTTGCATTTGATTCTTGGCTATCCAACATTCTAAGACCCGTATTTCATTTTTGTTCCTCATTCAGACTCTGCATGTTGTCATAAATGCTTTAAAAAATGTTTTGATAGTGACGTCTGGATTGACGTCAGTAACATAATCACATTTCAGATTATAATTTGGGTCTTTCTTCTTTTCAAGAAGTACAATTGGTAATCAATGACAATGCCTCACAATTACAAGAGCGCATCGTGTGCAATCACGCGTGTGTGGTCGTCAAAAAACTGAAATCAGCCAAAACAAATTTGAATAACTCATGAAAATCAAATATAAGATTATCCATGGTTTACTCGTCAAACAAATAAACCAAGGAATCATTTAGGAGTTGTCTAAGTATAAAGTCCAAGACATAATGGAAAGAGTGCATTTTATGTTGACATAGATATCATTGCTATATAATAATGAAGCAGTGCGTACGAATCGGTCACAACGGTTTGATGCCAAATAAATGCATGTGCCTTTCTCCTACCTGCAGATTTCGTGCAAACAAACCGTTCATACATTTTTTTTCTTCAAATTTTATACAATTTTATAGTTAATTAAAATTGTATGCAATACATATTATGTACATGTATATGTGAAAATCTACCATTAATGCCATACGACTTCTAGGGGAAATATATTTGACGGGTCAGCACATTAAACTTTCCATGTAATCACTATTAAAATGGTGATGCTTCTTAATTATTCCAGTGTAAAAATGTTACGCTATACCAGTCACACATCAAACACCACGATATATACGATGATCATCATCATTATTGTCGCCATCGACTTCTTAACCATCATCGTCATCATCCTTTGAAGCAACCGAGCAGTGCAGCAGCATCACCACCATCATAACTGTCCTTATCATTGCCAAAGAAATCATCTTTATGATCTACGGCATCATCATCAATACCATCCTCATCATAGATGAGATGACGAAGCCCCGATTTTCGTCATCGTCATCATATCCACAACATCATCGTCATCACAATTACTATTGTTGTCGTCATTTTCGCGATTATCACCACATCTTCATCATCATCATCATCAGTACCATAACCATTATCTGATTATCATCATCATCATCTCCATCTACAACACTGACAACATCAACAACAACAACAACTACAACAACTTTGTCTGCACCGTTTTTGTCACCGCTGGCAACACTGACATCATCACCATCTTCATCAATGTCACTACTTACCACTCGCGTCTACGGCACTGGTGGGCACATAGCTGACGTACGAGATGGCGAAACCCTGATTGTCCGACGTGACGTCATCGGTGATGAACCTGACGGTGACCTCGTTGCTGCTTGAGTGCATGGTCCGGTACTGACGGGGTAGTGATCCACACAGCCCGTAGAGACGGCCCGTCAACATGGGGCTCGAGATAGTCGTTCCATCGTAGACCAAGACTTCATCCTGCAATCATTAATGTATGTCCATGAGAAGAAGAGTTTTAATTGCGATCTGATATTGTTAAAAAAAATGACTTAGTGATGTCGTGTAAACAGTTGTCATGTATATTGTGTATATAATCTTTTCATTTATTAATTAATTGATTTGTTGTTAAACACATCGAACATGCAGCTCAGAGCTGAGATTGTTCAATTTACAAAAAAGGTGCATCAATATAAAAATCACAGCAACATCAATTTAAACAACATTGAAATAAACATGCATTAGATATAAACATGAAAATCACATATAAAATTCATTTTACGTTGATCTGACATTCTTAAAAGCAGATGGAGAATATAAATGACTAAGGTACATAATAATGTTTCGTGTATATATTTGTTTACAACAGAATGTCCAAAGGCTATTCTTAGTGATTAATTCATTGTCATTAAGTATGGTGTATTGAACTGGAGCAGCCCTGACTAGCTTTTGCTCTTTCTTGACTCCATTTATACTGCAGTTCAATGTATGTTGAACATTTTGGGAACGATTGTTTTTCGTTTGTTCCCTTGCACTTTTCTGAGACCCATGTGTCAAGCTTTTATGTCTATGTTAGGTCTACTTGCTTCCCTTCTCCAATTTATTTTATCAATTTTTGAACTTGTATTTCTTGCTAGCTTTTCTTCCACCAGACAGTATGCGATTGTGAATTCAAGTTTAAGTGAAAACAAAATTCAACAAACAGCATACAGGATATAAGATGAAGGGGAAAAAGTCAGATCTATTTAATTGAAAAGAATAATGTACAACATCCTGATAGACCTAATTGTATCATTATGCATGAAAATGCAAACATGCGATTCTACACTTCGTCCTCTTGTCAAATAGAGTAGCTAATTCAGTCTCTCTTTCAGGCAGTAACAATAGATGGCGCCATTTAACAAAGCGCGTGTAAACAAAACGAGAGCTGTCAGTTCCAACAAGAATACACACTCTCTTTTCATCAAACACGTCGTCAAATCTTGACCTTGTCAAATTCGTTTCCGTTTCGATTTTCCATTCTTTTCGACATGGCTCCAGCTCAAATACGGTCCAAAGTTGAATGTAAACAGAGAGGTCTTTTAAGAAAGTCTCTCTTTCTCTTTCTCTCTCTCTCTCTCTCTCTCTCTCTTTCTCTGTCTCCTTCTGTGATAATGATGTCATTTCTAAGTTACCCAGGACTGCAAACAATTTTTGTAGTTCGTAGCACTAAAATGTTTGCTATGAGGAATTGTGGTCTAAGTCATATTGAATTTATTTGCCCGTTCATTATCAGCTGTAACAATAGACATGGGTGACTATACGCCCTACCTACTAGGATGGGGGTGAAATATCATGTAGGCCTAAAAATGTCACGAAAGATTTCCTTTTTCCTAAACTACTTCCAATACGATAATGACATGAAGTGCGGATAAAACTGATATCACAGAACCGATGTTACAAAAATGCAATAGCCTATGATATACTTTACAAAACGGATAACATAATTTGAAATGTTCAATCAAAATTGTAATGATTCAGCATTTCCTTCTTTCTTTTATGAAAGCCTAGTTGTACTCCATCATATTTGTTTTATTCTTAACATCATCATGCAAACAAATAGCTAATCAAAACTTATGGCAGTCATTCATGTCCATTCATTTTGGCGTAGGATCTATTTTTTCATATTTGATTGCAGCCCATTAGCAAGTGAATATGCCTCTAAAACTAAATTAAAAACAATATGTTTGCAGTTGCCAACAAAACCTTTAAATGTACATAGGGGAGGTAACCCCCTCCCCTACCCACCCCACACCTCCCGATTGGGCTATATAACGCAAACGGTCATTACATAGCATTATCATCTCACCTGAAAGCAATTCACCGAGTCGGTAATGTCGAATCGGTCGAACCTGAGGAAGAGTCGTTTCCCCGGCGCGACGCTAATCGTCACCTGACAATCCTTGTTGTCGGCATAGTGCGTGGTACCCAGGTGCGAAATGATGCGGCCGTTGCTATGGTGGGCGAGATGACTGCATTTTCCGTTGACCTCTCGTTGCAAGAATGCTTTGGAAAAATAAGGATGACAAGTGGAATTAATAATAATAATAATAATGATAATTAAAGTTTGATATTTGTTATAATCAAGATGCTGCAGATTGAGGCAAAATTAAAGGTATATAAAGACACTTTGAGTCGTACACCGCACCGGTACATTTAAAAAATAGACCAAATAAACTTTGATAGTTTCGGACTTGGGGGAAGTACCGCTTCAATATTTGTGAATTGTTTTTGATATATTTTTAGAACAAATACCGTATATAACAGGAGGAATATTTTCCACTTAGAAATATATATTTACTGTATTTGGTAAATTCATCTAAAATGCTGTGTATTAAATAGGCTTGTTATTCATTGTAAAATCCTCGTTATACCGTAGCACAAAACACAAAAAATGTGATGACATGATGGTTAAATTCGATCGTTCAAATTTATGTAACCCGATAGTAGATCTAGCATAATCTCTATCTGTTTAAAAGCCGCGCTTTTTTTTATTCAATTTGTGTTGGTTTATACTGGGCAGTCATTGAATGGTTACCGTTAGACTGTATATCGTCATGGTGAGTATAATAATAATAATAATAATAATCTTTAAAGTCCACTCCAAATTTTATTAAACCGAAACGGAAATTCTTTTTGCCAAATTGATCGTGAGCCCGGCAGCCACTGAGCAGCGCCAGATTGACGCTGCTCTATCCCCTATTGTTGAACGCCAAACAAGGTAGCAAGAACTCCCATCTTTTAACGTCTTTTGGTATGAACTGTGATAATTACCAGATTCGTACTTTTCTAGGAGTATCATTAATCTCCTCTTCATTTCGCTTTGTCGGTATGATTTCAGATGCGTTTCCATGCCAACTAATGATTCCGCCAACTGGCGCCAAGTATTATACAACACTGGTGCATAAGAATGCCTGCAGGGTCTTGGTTTGTATGACGATGATTAATTGCAGAGAATAGGGTATCACTTTACAAATAATTATCTCTATTCTATTTTTCAATTTCGTAATGACATTGCCTCCAGTAAAATAGGAGATAATTGGAGAAACATTCTGACTCATGCTTCATGTCTGTCTATTCCTTAAGATGAAAAAAAACATTTGATGCATTATCCTAACAAACGACAAAAATTCCAGGTTATTGATACTGATTCGTGACCCTTTTCCAGAAATTCACAAAGCTGCTGATTATCAAATCTTATAAAAAAATTATGTGGAGTAGCCTAACGTGAACACGGATTGCTGGGAAGCAATTCCACCACCACTCCTCCCCGAGAATTTCGGAATGACAAATATTCCGGGAGTCGGCAACCCGTATCTAGACAGCTCGGGATGGACTAATTTGTAAATTGTTTTTTCTTTTATGTACAGCTAGAATATATTGATAATGAAATGATCTTTTCCTTCCATAGAGTGCCATTATCATATATGAATTTGTATTATTAAATGTATTTTACGTATTAGTTTGTTGTATATATTGCATTATTTGTAAACACAAAGATGATTCGACATAATATATGTCACCCCACCCACACGCACACACACACACACACACACACACACACATCCGGCGAAAGTATTGCATTCATAATATATAGCTTCATTGGCTGGAAGATAGTGTGACAATGCGAACCACATTACGATATATCAAAATGAAAACAAATTACATGTACATGTAAATATAAAGAAAGTATTTCGACAACCTTTCTCAAACTCACTACATGGGTTCCTGTTGCACATGACTCGAAACAGATAGATTGACTTCATCGATTTTTGGATTCCCCAACGAGCCATAATATGGTCTCGTGGTCCTATTGTATTGATTATGTGTCATGAGTTCGAGGACCAATTTGTTTAGCCCATATACCAATTACCCGCTGCACTGTCATCTATGAATGGATGAGGGGAATCATTTTCTTTCTGCAATCAATCAATGTTTGGATTACTTATTATTCTACGACACATTTCGTCTTCTAATGACTGCTTATCAGCAGTAATCGTATTACTATACTAATTTTTGTTGCACTACATACTTAGTCAGATTGTTTGTTTGTTTTGTGGATCTGTTGTATGATTATCATCATAAAATACTTCACATAATGGATGACATTAAGGTTTTATAGTTAATTTTCATTGAATTTTCATGACACACTCGGTTTGTCATTTCTTTAATTCTTGCAATATTCGTTTAGGCCGCTGACCGCTTTAAATTATTCTATAATTATGACAACAAAGTGCGGTGCATAAATGGTTAGTATCAGTCGAGATGTCATAAACTTATCTGAATGTACATTAATGGTCAATGCCAGAACTAGACATGTGTACAGTTTGCAATAACCCTATATAGAGTAGTTAAACGTATGTCTAAACGATGGTGTTGTCGTTACTTGTGGTATAGAGCCATTGGTATCATTGAATAGAACACTGGGAGACTGCTGAGAGGGCTTCTCTTTGTTGGCCTTTACTAATGAGGATTCTGGCACAGCAAGAGATCTAGACCTGCAAAAATAAAGACCATTCAAGAAAACTTGTCTTCATGAACAGGTGGCATCTATGCACAGGTTAGCCAACTAAAGGTTTGAATGTTACACACTGTTCAAGGATCACAAAAAGATGTCCCCAATAATGGCCTTTATAGACAGGTGATCAAGGGAGAAAAGAAAGACTGTTCTTCACAAACAGGTGGTATCTATATAGAGGTTATCTATAACTAAAGGTTTGAATGACACACTGTTCAAGGGAGACAACAAGATGTGCCGAATGATGGCCGTTATAGACAGGCTGGTGATCTTTGTATTGAGGTTCATGAGGCGAGGGCTATACTAGGGCTCCGAGGGATGCAGCCCATAGCTGAGCATGATGAAAATACAAATACTCAGAAAAATATCCGTCACCCCGGTCGTCACCATATTGGTATATTGATGTGCCCAAATTTTCATGCAGAGAGATGCCTGCATATCCTTATTTTCGGATAGCGAGACTGCCAAACTATATAGCTAATCTGATGTGTTATTTAGTTATTGTGTTGTCGAACTAATATAAAGGGTGAAGTTCCGGCAACCGTGTGTCAACTTTATTTGGTAAAAAATAGCCCAAACGCCTATCTTGCATATGCCTCGTATGTCTTTCTATACAGATGGTCGTGAAAGAACGGGTTTACTGTATGGTATGTTTATATCTAGACCGGGTCCGGTTAATATTCCGAAAGCATCTCTAGAAAGTACAAGCAGGTGCAAATAAATAATAGGTAGCCATGGAGTCATGAGGGCTCTTGTCACCAGGTGTGGGCCGGCGCAGCAGCACGTCGGCTGGGCCTAAACCAAGACCAAGTACCAACTCCAGAGACGACTCGAAGGTGGTCTAGGCCTCTAGGGCACCGTTGGACCATATTAAAGAACCTGTCAATCAAGCTGATTGTCGACACTTCTCCTTTTGTTCCTCTCAAGGATCTAGGATAATGATCATGGACAACAATGCGAACTACGACGAAACGCGCGAAAGGCCTATCGAGAACCTATTGTCTTCCCCGCCCGATCCTCCGGATCAGGTCGTCACCTTTCTTGGGACCACTTCACTGGTCTCTTCACGCGCGCGAATGATCGACACATACAGTGGGTCATTAGGGGCAATATTTTTCGGGACCCACCATCTCGACATGTCCATCTCTTTTGTATGAACCGTGAAGTGACAGGGGATTACGAGATGATTAAGAGAGGATTAGGATAGAATTAGCTCAAAGGAACAGTTAAGGCAACAATAACACCGATGACACTAATCATCTCTCACAGTTCATAATGTTCCAATTAGAGCATTTTGTGAACTGTATTTCAATGTTGCCTGAGTTACTTGGTACTAGGCCTACTTGAGTGATTAGCAATCTGTCAGATGTTCTCACTGACCAGAAGGATAAAAATGTTGTAGACATATACAAGGTCGATTTATTTCAAATATAAACTTCTATGTTTTTTAAGAATGTGCTTGTAACTATCTATTCTAAAACCCTTTCTGTTATATATCAATACAAACCAGTAAATTAAATTAATTCCTTCATTGATACACAGTGTTAAATAACCAATTGTAACAAGTATAGACGATTGCAAATACATTAAAAGTTATTAAAGACTTACAACTATATAAGTATATAATAAGTCATTAATATAAGTAGCGAGATTTCGTCGATCGATGTTAAAATATATAATTAGGCCTTTGTGTTTGTACCCCTAAGTGACACAACTTTGATTATTATTTGGATGAATCACAAACACATTCGAATAAAGTAATAAGATGTATTTATCCGCACAGATGAACTTTTGTTTATAAACATCAACATACCAGACAAACGTTTTCCACACAATAATAGCTGACATAGACCTCTCTACAAACATTTACGCCTAAAAATATCTATATTACATCAAAATATAATAGCCAATATTGCTACGACACAACTAAGTTGATGTGGCACCTAGGTATGAGAGCTCAATTTTTGTTCTCATTTAAAACATTATTGTTCAGTATCATCTTTATTAAATCACTAATTTTTAAGAGATAATCATCAATGATAAACAGGATTTGAAGAACAACTTGTACAAATCATGCATTGAAGTATTAGCCTATACTTTGCATGGGAATTGAACGTCGCAAACATTCGGTTAAAATTCTCGCCGATGTGATAACTTTAAAAGTGTGCTGATTCATTAAAACGCGTATGAATAATATATGAATACATTGGAAACTCTATAAAATGAAATTTTATATGACAATCAATCGAGCTATACATAGAACAATTAGATTATGAATAGCCGAAAGTCAGAATACACCACAGAATCAGATGATGATACGTGGAAAGGTCATTAAATGCATTCCTTAACCAAGAGAGCTCAAGGGAGGTGTCAAAAACAAACAGGAAGGAAAATTCTACTTACTTGCATTGTATCCAAAAACTGATGAAACTATCGCCAAAAAGGTAAAGACTGGAACAGCTAGGCGTGTGGAACGGTCGAACACACCCAAGCCAAACATATTTTCTAAAGAAGAATATATCCACGGAGAGAATGACTGACGAAATCGAATGAGGTATGTTTACCAGCAAAATTCATGCAAACATAACTGACTCTGCATATACACGGAGTTAAAACAGATATTGAAGTGCAGACGGTGAAATTTAGTATGTTACAAAAAATCCAAGTTGACATCGCAGGCGCCAAATGGTGATCTGAAAGCGAAGCTGGTGCGCAGAGTTGGTTTTTATATGTGTGAGACGATGAATGGTCATCTTTTTGTCAAGTATCCTGCTGGCCTTTTCTCATCTCGCTTTTGAATGGTCGAGGGTCAAGGGGTGTGGGCAGAGAGAAAAGAGAATGGTCATTATGAAAGGAAGTCCAGCTGATGAGATTCGCTTGTTTTCTCGACGAATATACTTGAGTCGCGCTAATGAGCCCCCGTACACACGGCGAAGGAGACACTTGTGAATGGGTGGTGAATCGCGGGCATTGTTCCACGGACAATAGCTTCATGTCAATCATTCGGGCCCTATTGTTAGGGGGTCCGTGATGGGTATGGACACATGCGGCGAGGGGGTTTTGAGGACGATACTTATGTAAATCGTATGCACAAGTAGGGGGGTTAACTGAGATCCTTTTCACCCGTAAGTCCGCTTTGAGAGGAAAGGAGACTGCCCCAGAAAACAAGAGGGAAGGATCGAGAAAGAGAGGGTATACACACACTTGACAGAGTTTGAAGTGACTGTAAGCTTCCTGCCTGTCCGTTAACCACACAAAATAAAGATGTATGAAAAGGATTATGATAGACCCCAAGTTATTTTGACCCCTCTCATTATTTTTTTTAAATACATATTTTGTGGTTTTAAAATATCATATGCATTAATTTGCTTTGCAACGCCTTTCTAAATAAAACGTTGATTAAAAATTGGTAAACCGTGTAGGTGTATGAGAGAGATTTGTTTCTCGAATCACTGGTATGCATCCACACGTTGGTGTTCAGGCCAATCGAAAATTATCAGCAACGGCGATGAAAAAAGGGTACTATTTTTCAAATTTCTCGAACGCCGAAAATGTCGACAAACAAAACAACACAAATTAATACAAAATTTCACCCATTTTGGGGTCTAAAATTATCTTCATAGCAATTTTAGGTTCTAGAAGGGCACTAGAAATGTCATAGATAAGAATAAGAGCAATTACCATGCACTTTGAAGGCATTTGCGTTTTGCGGTCTGGAAACAGAACTCAACTATCCCTTTAAGTGGATAATTTTGTCCTAAGCAGTGAAATATTTGTAGATAAAATGAATAGGATCCGGGAGACGGGAAAACAACATTGTGATCAAAATGACAAGTAAGATAAAAATTGGCATCTAATTTCTTCACATGTTTTATATTCTGGGGTTTTATCTGTACTAATAACATTTTTTAATTAAAAAAAAATAGGATTTCTTTTTTTATGTTTTAACAAAATCGATTCCAAAAGGTGTTCTATACCAAATTGTACTGATTACAAAATCGAGATAAACATCGGCAAAATCTTGATAACTAATAAAATGTTGCACTGGTACATGTATATAAAAGTTTTTTTAAATTTTTCACATAATTATTATAGTGCCTAAAATCAAAATGCCAGGAATTTGAAAGAAGGAAATCCGTCGTCGCCTATTTCACATAATTAGCAAATGGCGAGTAAATGATGTCAATTTCATGTTTAGGAATCTGAGCTTCATCCGATATTCGCGCAACTGAAATTGCAATGAGTTTACATGGTATATCACCTAATTTTGATGCAAAACTTGTCTGAAAGGTGACAGAAAAATAACACGAGGCGTCTTTAAAAGGCTGAAAAACCCGGACTTCTTGTCGTTGTAGGCTCTACTTGGATCCAAAACATTAAATTCAAATTCAATTTTTATTGATTATGTTTCAGTAATAGGCACCTGTAGAGGGGGGGGGGGCAAAGGGGGCTGATACACCAATACTTCAAGTGGCGGGGGGGGGGGGCAAAATCGACACCCCCGGGTACCCTCTCAAAACAAAACTATAATAACATTATATTGCATAAAACAATGTATGACATGTTTTCAAGTGCTTACAAAAACTCAAACGTTCAGCATTCCAAAACCGAAATTTTATCATAATTATAAAAAGCAGTTTAGGCCTATGTAGATACCGTAGACATCTTGTCTCCACGTTGCGCCAAAAACGAGGAGGAGGGGCAGATTTTCCCTCACTTTCCCTCTTAACAGGGGGGGGGGGAGCTAACATTATTTCTGACCCCTCTTTTTCGCAGCGCCTATTCTCTTTACAAGCAGAGGGAACAATAAATTGGTTTGTCTAGCTATGTTGCTATACTCCCTCGTAATTCATTAGATGCAGTGTTTCTTATACCTATTTTGTTCAATTTCAATTTCAATTCATTTATGTTTACAAATGAATTATAAACATTTACAACATGTTTACTAATACATATTGGAAACAGAAGCAATGCTCGCGGTACAATAATATTGTGGACCTCTCAAATGATACTTAGGAATAATGAGTAATTAAATTAACAAGTTTCTAACTACAAAAAAACAAACTGCAAAATAGGGAGAAAAGGGGATCCAACAGAGAAGAGAACGGGACAAGAGAGTACTTTATATGACAAAGATAGGAGAACACGGTCACAACACAAGGCTGAGTAGACAGTGCCAGAGAAGAAGCGAGAGATCTGGGATACAGAAAATAATACAAGAGGATGAGCTGCACGTAGAGGTTGAGAAGAAGATGAGGAAAGAAAAATGAAAATTCTCTACCACAAGATCCTCGAACGCGCGGGAGGGGGGCGGGGGGAGGGGGTTTCGGAGGCAGGTATTGTTACTTCACGAAAAGTAGAAACCCTTTCCCCCTTCCTCCCTCCGCAAGAAAACAGGATTAATGACCAATCACTTTGCAGTACAACCCAGGAAAAGTGATTTCGAGATAAAGTGCCCCAAAGTGTTTGCCCCCCCCCCCCAAAAAAAAAAGAAGAAAAGAAGAAGAAGCTGGAACGGTTCCGGCGCGCCAGGTTTCAACCACCCCCCCCCCCCCCCCTCATCACATTTTGATAACATAACAAAAACACAATTTTGAAAACAACAATCATGATGCCGCTTTCAAGTTATGTAATTTTCTTTCAAGAACCCTTTCAAATTTTGTTTCCATTTTCTTCCTCATCCACCTTAAGTATTTACCTCCTTCTTTCCATTTCCGAAAATCCTCATTTCATCAAACTAAAGTCATACCGTCTGGCCCTCATCTTTTCATAATAAATGTCGGCCTTTTTCTTTTCATCAGTCTCATACAATCCATTTCACGCAATGTTGCACTTTTTAGTGAATTGGCAATAGATATATTTCATGCTTTTTTCCACAAATCCAATTATTTTGTTCTCTCATTAAGCATCAAGACGCACTGCATTGGAGAGCCGCGGATGAGCTCCAGGCGATTACGTATATTCTCAATAGTATAGTGGTTTTCGATGATACCCCGATAAAGTTGATGATTCCAAAGGAATATAGGAATTAAATAATTAATCATTCTCGAGTACAATGAGGCTACGAAATCATGCGATACGCTAATTAGATTTGCGGTCAGGCTATAGATTTTCGCAATTAATTGTTGTTAGTGAAATTATGAAACAAAAGAAAAATTCGTAAGACTGTAGCATGGCAATTTTCCAAGGTTTCTCATGTTAGATATCTGGAAATTTAGAACCTAAACGAATAAAATCATATTCAAACACTGCAAAGAGAAATGTGA
>JAVYIG010004982.1:0-147075 GCA_035222895.1 Strongylocentrotus droebachiensis
TTCTTCCTTTCTCTTACTCTCCGCTTTACCTTCTCTCTCTCTCTCTCTTCATTTTTTTTGTTGGCGGTTGGGGGTCAAGGCCCCCCCCCCCCCTTGATCCGCACCGGGAAGGACCTGTAGTGTCATCCCTAGCTAGCTGGCAAAGCTGAAATATGGGTTATCCAGTCGTTTCATTCATTATATTTATACTTGTATTGAATGTGTATACGTGTGGACTAGAGTACGGGACATTCGGTGCGGCAGGCGGGACTATTGGTGCGAGACCTCTTCCGCACAGATTGTCCGTCGGACATTTGAGGCGCGCACGGAATGTCCGACACGGGACATTCTGCGCGGATAAAATCCGCACCGATCGTCCGCTCTCGATCGATCTCTAATAGGCGGACGATCGGTGCGGGTAACAATTCTACGCGGTCACACCGGCGTATTTTTTTATTTACACGCTAGCGAGGGGATTTTTCGATTAATTCCAATTAAACCGCTTAATTCCAATAAAACCGCTCGCGAAGAGTCTAGCCTGGATCGGAGAGCTCGCTAGTGCTATACGCTAGTGTGAATTTACATCCAGGAGAAAGTTTGCTTAACTTTTTCTTGAAAACACTTGAACGGTTATGGAAAACTGTTTTGTGTTTTCTAATCTCCAAATATTAATGTTATTCTGCATCAAATATAAAAACATTTATTTCTACTGTGGTATGTAAAGGCACGAAACTTACGTTAATACATACACATATTTTTTTTTAAACCAAGAAGGTGCACCATGGTAATACATTTTAACAAAACACATCAACATATTACCTAGACAAACTCAACACCATAGCCATTGTAAAAACCATATATTAATGATACGTGTCAAATATAGATTGAAGCAATTCAAGTGTGTGAGTGTGATTTATATAATGAATTTTGAGTAAACATCTGCATCTACCTGTAGTTGAAGAATAGATACAGTGTATAACATCAATTAAGTTGGAGTTCAATTGGAAGGAAGAAACGAGGAATATTAAAGCTAAGGAGACTGGGAGATGAGGAAAGCAAGAAGTTAGAAATTGAGAGATGACTCGCGAGATAGCCTTGCATTAATGAATCCTTTATATAATGTTGTCTTGAGAGAAAGTAGACGATTTTTTTTAAATTGGAGATTAGTGCAAGTATTAGAAATATTGGAAATAGAATTAATGAGAAAGGTATTTTTTTTATCGAGATCAATACATGGGGGGGGGGGGGGCACCATCAAAAATAGGGCAGTTTCAGGAATATAAGGTGCACCTACAAAGGGAAAACATCAAAATGTAAAATCTACCATATTAAGACATTGATAGACGTACGCGTAGCGCATGTCACACACAGAAATATGAGAAGAAAAGAGAGAATAATGTTTTAAAAAAAAGAAGAAGATAGAGGAAAAGGAAAGAGAGAGAGAGAAAGAAAGAAAAAAAGGAAGAACATGAAACTTAACTTTACACTTAGGCCTACAGATTACATTTCCGACTGAGTTGGCTCGACATGTGCTTAAGAAGTCTGCGGACGAAAAGTACAACAATACGAAAAACAGAAGTTATATGAAATTGTCTTTAAGAAAGAAAGAGAGGTTATTTATAAAATGAAATGAAAGGGGCTATGTGACTCTCAAGGAGGAAATTATAATTTCTATTGCTCATGACGACTATTTTGAATTACCTAATTTGTTTTAAGGTTCAAGAACTTCCTGGGGCTCTGCCCCATGCAAGACTCCCGGCAACAGCAAATTATTTACACAATTTCTTGCTATCTGCTGCCTCAAAATCACTGGAGCGAAGAAAGGTAACATATAGCAAGAATCCCTATTCAGTGAAGGATTTTATCCCTTGCCCATACATCTTAAAGTCACAACCGTCAATTTATGAGCGCGATGATTCATAAGGCTTGATTGTGTTTATCTGTGATCTCAACTCTATTGTTTTTATTTTCTTTGCATCTAATTCATAGTATTCCTATGAATTTTCCAGGTACTTCTTTAACCTCTTTTTCTACTTGGTTGGATATATAAACCAGTGAGTAAAACGACCAATCTGATTTCTTCACATGTGAATGAAGTGAGTCATAAAGATATGTAGACCTCTCCATGTATTAGGACTATGTACGCTAGAGAAAATCATTATTTTTCTTAGGTTGATTCTGGGCCCCAGAAGCAACCCATGTTTGTTGTTTTGTTAGAGAGTCTTTTTTCCTTACTCATTTTGAGGAAGTTTGTAAATATGTTAAACACATCACATTTTTGTACACGTGATGCTTTGCCATGCGGAAAGGATGGCTTTTAAACATCTCAATCAATTGTGTGTGTGTATTTTTCCCCCTTATGTGCTATTGCTAAATCCAGTTACTTACTTCATAACCACAGATCTACGTGCAGATTTTTAGTCAAGGTTATGATGCCTCAGGTTAATGCTACTCAATTAAGCCACACTCAGTCTGATGAGAATATTGTTGCAGAGTTGAATATGAATGCAACACATTTTGAATATATGTTGAATGACGAGGTTGAAAACTACAGTGTATGACTCCAAATATTTTACTGAAAAAACAATTTTCTGAACATTTAGAAAAACTGTCCTGTCAATGAAAACATCCTTTTTGCACTTTAATGTGGGTAGCATGAATGCAAATTTTTGACAGGCTTTCCTTGTTTTTGGACACTTTTCAGGATAAGTACCCAATAATTGGAATCACTGAAACTTGGTTTTTCTAGTCATCCAACTGCCATGTACGATCTTCCTAGGTATCAACTTATCACTAATGATCGACAAAGCAGATCCGGTGGTGGTGTAGCAATGTATATTTCCCATTTTCATTTGGGTATCATACAAAAACAGAATTGTACATTATGAATGATTCATTAGAATCTCTATTTGTTGAGATTATAATTCCTGGAGAAAAAAAATTTGCTAGTGGGAGTAGTCTACAGGCCACCAAATGGTGATGTGAATGAATTTATTGAAGAATTGTCCTGACACTCTTTCAAGCCCATTATTCAGAAGAAGAAAAAAAATTATTATGGGTGATTTTAATATAAATTTATTAAGTTATGATCGCGATAACTCTGTTAATAATTTTGTTGATACTTTAAGTACATTCTCTTTGATTCCTCTGATTAATAAGCCAACTAGAGTAGCAGAAAAACTCACAAACCTTAATTGACAATATTTTCACCAATTTGCACCCTTTTCCCACTGCTGGTATAATAGTGGCCGATATATCGGATCATTTCCCTATATTTGCTAGAACATCTTTAGCATTAAGGATTTCTTGTAATGAATCCTATGATAAGTTAACACGGAAATTCACTCAGGGAAATATTACAAAAATTTAAGAGAGAATTGGAAAACTGTTGAGTAGAACGAAGTTTTATGTGAAAACAGAAGTTTGATAAGTCTTTTGATAAATTCATGGATATAATAGTGTTATTTTTATGACAGATGCTTTCCCTTGGTGCAAAGAAGTAAGCAAGAATATAAAAGAGTACCTCGAATGCCATGGGTCACTAAGTCTTTACTTAGGTCCATAAATAAAAAGAATCGTTTGTTTTGTATATACAAAGCAAAGCAGACTGGTGTAGCCAAGTTAAGGTATACTAACTATAGAAATATATTGACTTCTGCTCTGCGCCAATCAAAGAAAGACTATTATCATTTTCAATTCCAATCTACTTGTAACAATGTTAAAGGAACATGGAAAGTTATTCGAAATGTCTTGAAAACCAATCCTAAACTACAGAGTATTACAAAACTCACCTGGAAGGATGGTCTTATTGAAGATAAGAAACTTATGTGTGAAGCATTTAATGAATATTTTTCTAACATTGGTGCTACTCTGTCTAGCTCCATACCTGATATACAGGAAACCTATGGAAATTATTTAACCAGTCCAAATGAAAAGAGTTTATTTTTTGTTCCTGTAGTGATTTCTGAGGTTATAGATGTTGTAAGTGGCTTGAAAAGGAAAAAGAGCCCTGGATAATATGGAATAACTAATGATTTGATAAAAGAAGTAATTTCATTTGTAGTCGTACCTCTCACTCACATTTATAACTTGTCTTTAATGCATGGAAGTGTTCCTAAAAAAATGAAAATAGCTAAAGTTGTGCCTATATATAAAAAAGGGAACCCTGTAGAAACGGGTAATTATAGACCAATTTCTCTACTTACTGTCTTCTCCAAGATTTTGAAAAGCTTGTATATATCAGATTGATAAATTTTTTGAAGTCGTGTCAAGTTTTCTCAAACTCTCAGTTTGGTGTTCGCGAGAAACACACAACTTCTCATGCTGTGTTATGTCTTCTTGACAAAATATCTTCGGCACTTGATAAACACCTCCATACGGTTGGTATATTTTTGGATTATTCCAAAGCTTTTGATACGGTGAACCATAATATTTTGTTGCACAAGCTCTCTTATTATGGGGTAAGAGGACCTGCACTCGAATGGTTTAGAAGTTATCTTAGTAACAGACAGCAATTTGTGCAGCTCGGCGAAATTTGTTCAGATATGTTACCCGTCACGTGTGGAGTACCTCAAGGTTACTTTTGGGTCCCCTGCTTTTTATTTTATATGTAAATGATTTTCCAAAATCCTCAGAGACGTTTTCTTTTTTGCTATTTGCAGACGACACAAGTGTATTCTGTTCTCATAGAAACTTAAACACTCTTTTAGAAACTGTAAATAGAGAGCTTTGTGTATTGACTAAATGGATTCATGCAAATAAACTGTCACTTAACTTATTAAAAACTAAATACATGTTATTCAGTAATAATGAAACAGTAATGCCTGGTAATGTAGTCTTTGATCAGATAAATATTGAAAAGGTCTCATTTATTAAATTTTTAGGTCTCCACATTGATGATAAATTGACTTGGAAGATGCATACTACTCAATTAAGTAAAATGCTCTCTAGAAATGTTGGTATGATCAACAAATTGAAGTTTGTATTCCCAAGAAATGTACTTAGCATGTTGTACTGTTCCTTAATTTTGCCATATTTAAATTATGGTGTGTTAGCCTGGGGTGCCTCAGCCAAATCCTACTTAAATAAAATTCTGCTCATTCAAAAGAGAGCAGTGAGAAGTATTTCGGCCGCTGATTGGCGTGCTCACACTGACAAGCTATTTTATGAAAATAAAATGCTGAAGGTAAAAGATATATACTTTCTATATCTGGGATATCTTATGTATCAGTTGGAGAAGGGTGAAGCTCCCATGGCAATAGCATCTATTTTTGTAAAGAATAACCAAATACACAAATATTATACTAGGCAGGCTGCCTTATACCATGTATCATCAGCTAGAACTCAGCTTAGGATTAATACACTTGCACATACTGGACCAAAGTATTGGAACTCTTTAGACTGTTCTATTAGGCAGTCTGTAAGCTCTTCTGTCTTCAAACGTAAGCTGAAATTTCATCTACTGTACACTTACAGTGAATAGATCTGATATTTATTAATATTCAATATAGTTAACTGGATTAGCATTCCTCCCCCCCCCCCCCGTGTTGTACATTATCCTCTTTCCCCTATTTCTTTACTTTTCCATTATCTTTATTCTGTTTTTCTTTTTTAGTCTACCATATTTTGTAAATTAGTGGTAGATCTGATGTTTATTTATAGTCTGTATGGTAACTAGATTAGTATTATTAGTCCCCCTCCCCATGTATTGTAACCTATTTCTTAAAAAAAAGTTATTTCTGCAAAGGTGATCTGTGTTTTAACAAGCTGTGCTTTTTAGCAGACCACCTCTTTTTCCCACATTTTGTTAAAGTCTTTTTAACTGTTTCATTGTTAATGTATTTATGCTAGTTGACGATGAACTTGTTATACTACTGTTCCTGAATGAAATGTTTTTTATGCAAGTGGAAAGAAATAAATAAATCTTGAATCTTGAATTATTAAAGACTCCCGGCAAAGGCTCTTCCCCTGCAAAATTGGAAAGAGTTTTATGTAGTTTGAGCTTCTAACAACCACTCCCGTGGACCTTTTATTATTTACACAAAGGTAAAAGTGTATAGCAAAAATCCCTATTCAGTGAAGGATTCATCCTTTTTATGTAGATGCTTCTTCTACCATTCTTGACCAGAAGTGCGTTTCAAACTCAATGATGTGGGCATCATCCCATTGAATGTTGTGTCCAGTGTTAAGGGTTTGTTTTGCTACTTGCTGCCTAATCTGAGGGCTCTATTGTGCTCTTAAAAAAGAGGACACAATAGGGGCAGCGCAATTTAAATATCAAGGGATGTATTAGAGTATATTTATAAAAATGAAATGAAAGGGCTATTTGACTTTCAAGAGCGATAAAAACTCTAATCCATCTCTTGAAATTTAAATTGCATTGCCCCCATTCAGTGTGCTATTTTCAAAGAGCACAAAAAGGTTTCAGATTGAAGATTCCATCTCATAAAATTGTCTATAAGAGAGAAAGAGAGTTTATTTCGAGAGAAAAAATGAAATGAAAGGGCTATTTGACAAGAGCCCTTTCATTTCATTTTAGAAATAACCTCTCTTCCTCTCCTAAAGACAATTTCTCTCTTGAAAAGGCTCTGCCAGGCCCCTCAAGCTCTGCCATGTTGTATGGATCCATTAGAAAGCAAAATAAGCCCACTCAATAATTAAAGGGAAAGTCCACCCCAGGATTTTTTTTAGCTGACGATATAGACCTAATAATACCATGAAGAATGATACAAGTCTCATTAAAATCCATGATCACATAACGAAGATATATCGACTTTTTTATCGAAAATTAGCCGCCCCCCAAATGCAAATGCGTTACATGGGCATGAAACGATCGCCAAAAAATAACCGATAGTATCGAAATTGTGACGTATGTTGCGAGCTGCCTTCTTATTTCGCAGACATTCACTTTCGCTTTCATTCATGATTGGTCGTGTCAGTGCGATAACAGTGTACCGCGAGCGAAAGTGAATGTCTGCGAAATAAGAAGGCAGCTCGCAACATACGTCACAATGCGATCGTTTCATGCCCATGTAACGCATTTGCATTTGGGGGGCGGCTGATTTTCGATAAAAAAGTCGATATATCTTCGTTATGTGATCATGGATTTTAATGAGACTTGTATCATTCTTCATGGTATTATTAGGTCTATATCGTCAGCTAAAAAAAATCCTGGGGTGGACTTTCCCTTTAATATATTAAAACGTCATAGCGATTCATCCAAATAAGAAATCCACGTAAGAGGCATTTTGAAAGTTTTAAGAAGATTCCTTCAAATTCCAGGATATTGGGTGTACTTTTTCAGGAAACTCTATTTAAAAGAGTGGAAGCACTGGCGGCTCTGTTTTTTAAAACTGTAACAACTCTCCTTGGATCAGATATAGACCAAAAACAAGCCTCATTATCTTCAGTATATAAGTGTCATTTCGGACCTTACAGCTTTCATAGAAATCGCCTCTGGACCGTCAAAGAAAAAGTTTGAGAACCCCTGGCCTACGCATTATACACATCAGGACCAACTTGACAACTTGACTAAATTTGAGGGGGGGTTCGACCCACCCCCCTCCCCCACCCCCCTTGCGTTCGCGCCTGCAATGTGCATCCCTTCCTCCTTATTCCCTTATCAATCGTTACCGTCACTACCATTTGAGTAGGGCCGGCCCCCTCTTCAATAACGGCTCCCAAGTCCATCGAGAATGACCCCAGAATTGATAGATTACCATTCTGCCGTTCTTTGGAGGGGCCGGGTGCGGCCTTTTCAGAAGTGTTTCTACACTAACCATTTCATGCACTACGGCTTAACATAAACAAGCATGCTAAGATTTTTTGAAAAAAAGCATAATTCCGACTCAGTTTCGCATAACCTAAAAATAAGAATACGGACAGTCACCCCTCCCCGCTCCCCTCAATACATCCGCCTTCACGCACCCCCCCCCCTTCCCCTTGTCTTTCCCTTATTCGTCGTTACTGTCACTAATTTTTAGTGCAATTTCGTTGTCTTTCTTTCTCCCCGGCTCCTCTCTTCTTTTTCTTTCCTCTTTTTTGAACTTTCTCTCTTTTCTTTTCTGTTTTCTTCTCTTTTCTTTTATCTTCTCCGTTTTTTCTTTCTTCTTTACTTCCTCTTTTTCCTTCTCAATTTGTTTGCGCCGCCAATAGGGGGGGGGGGGGGGGGCCGCGACCGTTTCGGCCCACCCCTGGATCCGCCACTGTTTTGCTATTCCATGTCATGGTTCAGTTTCAGATATCAGTTTCCAGTTTAGTTTTATTTCATATTTCACATTCACATTCATAACATAAATCATTTGCAATAAACAATAAGAATTAATATGTTTTCAGGAGTCGCGCGATCTGTGTCGGATGCGTGTGAGGGATGAGAACATAGATGATTAAAGATTATAAAATGATGACGTGTATCTTAATCAAATGATTGGTTGAGAGCGCACACGTGACCAGGCATTCATTTTGCCTAACACGTGATTTTGATAATGGCCGGTCATTAGTAAATTCATATAAAAAAAAAAAATCATTTTATAAAACAAATAAAACATTATTTAATAAAACAAATAATACACATCAGTTTGTTCGGGCATTAGTAAAATTGCCCACACAGGGTACATTTGGAACAGTCCTGGTGATACTTATGCCCTCACTGATGTGTATTGTTTGTATAATAAACAATATATAAAAACAAACAGCATCTGTACTAACCTGCCCCATATTCCATATGCCTCGTAGGCCAAGGCAGGGTAAGGATAGCGGTGGATTTCTGTGCGGTATTTCGAGTACCTCTGTCGGAGTAGTATCCAGCTCTTAGAGAGTAAAGTCCCCGAGAACGCCGACAGGAGTAGAGCCACAATAGCCACCACAAGACCCCATGCACCTAAGGAGAAGAAGATAAAAATCCATAATAATAAGAGGGTATACCATAACTATTTAGTGTATAATGATTTTTTTAATAGTTTATAGTTTATTGTGACTTGCCATTTTTTAATTTGTATAAATGGGTTCGGTTTTTGTCATGAAACCTTTCTCTATTTCTTATTACCAGCATCCACTGTACCATTAGCCGAACGGGGGAGGGGGCTTCGTAAAGTATCTTGCACGATTATCGACTTTCTAGTTTTTAAACAGCGCGAGGGGATTAATATACAAATAATACACATCAGTGGGGGCATACTATAAGTAAGAATTACCCACACGAGGTACATTTGGAACAGTCTAACGTTTGGACTGTTTCGAAGGTACCAAGTGTGGGTAATTTTACTAATGCCCGAACAAAATTATGTGTATTATTTGTTTTTATAAGATTACGTTTTATTTGTTTTATAAAATGGTGTTTTCTAACATGATTTTGATAATGACCGGTCATTACCATTGGATAATGACCGGTCATTACCCAAATTACGCGCGATTACGCGTTAGGCAAAATAAATGCCTGGTCACGTGTATACGCTTTCAACCAATCATTTTGATTAGGATCCACGTCATCATCTTATAACAAACAATAGACATGTGATTGAAAAAAAATAGACATGTACTGTATAAAGGAATGAGAATTATAAATAGACTATCCTGTTGCATGAATGTGAGAGGATGATCCCCGTAATATCGCTAATTTATCAAATTATTTAAATTTGTTTGGGGGGGTTCATCATACCCTAAGCCTCCGCCTCATACGTACATAAAATATCTCGTGATTTTATACCATACGGTATTTCGGCAAGCAAAAAGCCTAAAACACCCGGTATGGATATATTAAAGGGGCATGTTCCCCGTATTCTAGAGGGCGTTCAAAATACGTACCCGTTGGCGGACGGTGCTAGCTGCCTATTGACATCAACAGAATACGACTCTTACGCAGATGGCATGTTCCGAATGCCCGGACAATGCCGATTATCGCATACATGTGCCGAAGTAATACCAATCGCAGTTCGGCTCTAAGATTCGGCTGCTGTTTCCGCCCACTTTCGTGACGTCGCGATCAGCAGCAACCAGCTGGCTTGGCGAAGGCAGGCCAGGCCGCGCGTACTTTGATTGACAGCTGTATGCAAATTAGAAGTCGACCTTCGGAACCAAGATGGCGATGACTAGAGCAGCGATAACTACACTGGCGGGAACATGCCCCTTTAAACGCATGACAAACAGAAGCCAGAGTAAAATATGTCCTAAATAAGCGCCTCGAGCATCCCTAACTATTTGCGCACTGTGAATGGAGCTATTATCATTGTTATCATTGTTATTATTATTTTATGACTTGACAAAGATAAAATCATCTGAACTGACTTGACAAAGATGGTATTACATGACCTGACTTGACAAAGATGGTATTATATGCCCTGATTTGACAAAGATAATATTATCTGAACTTACTTGACAAAGATGGTATTATATGACCTGACTTAACGAAGTTCATATTAGCTAGAGTAAAAAAGGGAACTTTTAATCTGTTAAATATGTGCCTCGTGAATAGCTGGTTTTACTCTTTACCGAAGACTCATATACTGGTTAAAAGGAGGTGGAGTCTTCAGTAAAGAGTAAAGCCAACCATTTATGAGGCACATATTTATATATTTAAAATACCCCTTTTCCTCTAGCTATCACCCCATCGGTTTGCTCCTGTACTTATGATTTTTGTTCGACTTCTCAACACAAGCTGGGCTTATCGCACTTACACACCAACACACACACACATTTATATAAAAAAAAGTATCAAAGAAACAATAGAAAAGAAAGGAAAGAGTAGTTCATCCTCGGCCATGGATATCACTTTTTGGAGAAAAAAAAGTACCTGTTTTGTGTACATCTATTGTAAAACTGAATCTACGGTCATGATCAAGTGAATTCCATTCTCGTAACCCAGCAATAAAATTGATATAGAAATATACAATGAAGTTGAATGACAAAGTGGGTGATTAATTTTTGACCTTGACGAGTAGGGCAAATGCGAACAGAAGAGTTTGTTTGGAAAGAGAGAATTAAGGTTATGATTACTTGAATTCCATTAGCGTACCCCAAACAAATTATATAGAATTAGGTTGAACGTCAAAGTGGGTCATTTAATTGTTAACCATGACGAGTACGGTAAGTACGAGTAAAAGAATTTGTTTGGAACAAAGTTTTGGTATGGGGTCATGAATCTGGTTCAAATAAACAAATTGGAAGCTTATGCAATTTTACAATATTCAATGATTGTCGTCGCGGTTGAAATCGAGTCTAAAGTGATAAAATTGTGAATAATAAACTCTTTATGTTGAATAGCTCCCTCTCAATACTGATTTTACTTTAGCTCTAAAACAATGTTTCTTGACTACAATCGACCGATTTGCTATTCCCGTTTGGAAATTATATATCAGAACTTCATATTCTGAGATTTTCATGGTCGCAGCTACTATTTAATAGCTAATATTTGAAATTAACCAGGAGCACCGGTAAATTTAGATTATTCAATTTTTCGAAAGCAGAAGTATTTTAAGAGCTAAATTTTTTCTTGCTTATAATACATCCACAGGGGCATCCAAATCAAAATTTACTATCCAAATTACTTTCATGAAAATTTAAACATGAATAGTAGTTTGATCAAATCAAACACAGGAATATTTTTCAACATTATAAATAGTGGCATGCTTGGAGACAAATACGTAACGTAAATCATGAATACTTTTGTTGTGTATGTATTGCCCGAAATATCTATTATTGCAGTAATTTAATTGGGGAAGAATTAGTGCGTTGTAAATATTCATTGAAATGTTCCTTGGGTGAAAATCCTTCCCTTCAGACAAGACACCAATACTGCTGGAAACTTTAGAACAAACGTAATCAATATGACTGTTCAAATCTTGAGTTTCTTCAATATAAGTACCAAAGAAAAAAAAATTTTTTTGTCGTTCAACAGTTACATTCGCTATTTCAACAGGACCAATGAACTGTGGAACTTTCTATCTATTTCCTTTGTGCGAAAAATTACATATTTAATTTGTTTGAAATAATTCTAAAATAATTTAGTTTAAACCAATCTCTCAATTTCATAGACTATTAATTTAAAATAGAAGAATGACATTACGAAAATAGCCTAAGTATTGGAGTTCCTCAAGGATTTGTTCTTGGACCACTCTTATTTATCATATACATAAATGATATTATAAATTCATCAAAATCTCTTATTTTTTCATTCAATCAATGTGTAGGGTATGCATGGTCATACCTGTTCTTGCGACGGCACCTGGAAGTATCTGAATCCCTAAGCCGGCAATTTTTCCACTGATCAGTGCTGTAGCCGTCATGACCGACAGACCCATTCGGTTGAATTGCTAGAAGAACCAAAAAAAAATGGATTTTTTTTTTTTTTTTTTTTTTTGTTTTTTTTTTTTTTGTTGGTTTTTCTTCTTCTTCATGCCAACATGCGAAGAGTTTAATTCCAAAAGAAGCTAAATCCATTTTTGTATCTTAGGAGAAAAAAAAACGTTTACCAGATTTGTACAGGGGTCTACGGAAAACTGATATTAGAGGGTGCATTTTTTCATAATTGCTCCCCAAATTTAGGTAAATGATTTTGTTGAAAGACGGTTACTTATTTTAAGTGAACAATGTTCTGATATCAATAACTCAATATTCATCAAAAGTGGATTTAGATCATTTTTGAATTAAACTCTCCATGCTTGATCAGTTAGAAGTATCATGTCTCCGGCCCCCCACTCAGTGTTATTTAGGGTACGCGTAGGCTTGTTCCCTCTTTGTGAAAGCACCCCCTATCTGAGGATTGCCAACATTTCCGAACCCCCCTTTCGCGGTCCTTTAACGATAAAGTTGAGTTCTGGTCATGTGATTGCATTGTGAAAGAAACGGTGTGGAATCGATCAGAACAGGTTGATCATCTAGCATATAAGTATTCGTGTGTATTGCAAGGTTCTAGAATCATCAACATGATAAGAAATTTGGCCAAGTCTTGGTAAAGTTACAAGCACTGTACACAGACGGATGGGACTACAGGAACACGTGGCGTAAAAATCCGTCCCGATTTTTACGATGTTACATGCCATATTTAGAATATAAAGGCACTTGAAGAGTCATGCTTTTCAGGGAACATGTTTTATCTGATGTTCTTCCACCCTTGCATAATAACAATGATAACGCTCACAAATTATTTTTCACCTCTTCCCAGAACTCAACTTTATCTTTATCTTCTCTTTGCCCCTTATGCTCCGATTGTATTTACATCGTATGTCCATTGTTTTTAAGACGTTGAATTAAACCAGTTATCTATTCACTGTGACTCGTATTAGGTCAAACTGTTTGCTCTGGTAGATTGGTTACAAAATGAGAGAATTTTACGTAACTATGGTAACTTACTGATGAATGTGATGTATTCTCGATGTGGTCTTCTTCTTCTTTTGAACTTTGACCTGCGTATGACTTCTTCCTCTCGAGGAGCGGTCGATCCGATCTATTATTTGCCATGGCGACCAATATAAGCTTTTCCTTCCTAGATTGGTAGAGAAGAATGAGTTCTAATTCAATTGAATAGAATTTGTGATCTTTTCATGCCCATGTGGAAAGCTGTAAAAGAAAATTGCAAAAATGTATACTTTTTCTCTATAATGTAACTCAGATTTGTATAGATACAATCACCAATCAATAATAATAATAATAATGGTAATGATTATGATAATAATTGTTATAATAATAATAACAATTTAAATGAATATATGATAATGATACCACTAATAACAATAGTGATCATTCAAAAACAATAAGGGCTTACAAAATAAAAGAATTTGACGAGAAACATACCAAAGCACATTATTAGACTCAGGAGATAAGTAGGCCTACATCACATTTTAGTATAGGCCAAGCCAGTTCGTAGTTGCAGTCTGAGCAAGAGCAGATTAAAGGTCATTGCAGACCAAATCGTGAAATACACGAGACAAAATACTGGATACGTGCTCATGAAAGTTATGTAATCATTATACATTTATGCACAAGCTTTATGAGTGATTTTTTCAAAATGTACAAAGTGGGACCTCTTCATGTTTTGGAGAAATGTGGATATTCGGGATCACTGGGGACATGTGCTAACCGTGAACTGGTCTATAAATTGAAGAAGTATGTTTTAATGGATCGTTGAAAAGGGGCAAGTAAAATATCTCTGATTAAAAGTGGGATACAGCTGTTCCACGTTTTGGATTTAGCCACTGTAAAACGTGTGATATAGCCATCTCCATTACCCCATACACATACACAATATCAAAGCCCGTGCATACAATGATTAAAATCATGAGGGGAGTATTATTTCTCGAATAAGTGGGACTCTTAATGAAAAATACGGGTAGCCATAGACAAGTTGAGTGGTATTATGGGTCAAGTCCGTCTATCCGATTACAATACTATGCTATGCACTCTATCAATGTTAATTCTAAATAATAATTCTAAATTTAAGCCTGTTAAGGCTAAATGAAAGAATTATTGAATTAATATGTATAATTTTTTCCCTCTATTTACCTACCCTTCCACAGGGTTCTGTTTTTAATTATCAACATAATCATTTCCACAAAAGTCCGATACATGCACTATTTAATGACTTGTCATATAAATATTCAAACAATAAAATATTACAAAATAACCTCGGCCGCACAATAACATATAACATATTAAACTTGACGAAATATAATGTGTACACCAATTCTTTAACATAAAAAGAAGCAAGGAAACTAAACATAGACACTCAGAAACAGTTTGGTAAAATGTAATAATTTGTTCACGAAATTAGTTTCTTTTAAGATTTGTTTTTACTATAATATATCTTTCCACATCTTTCCATAACAGCTGACACAATTTTTGTTCAAACAGTGGCATCTGATTGTTGCATTTGGCTGAATAGATTTATTAAGATTAAGATTTAAAAAAATTACCTTGTTGTTATGACCTCCTTTCAAGCCAAACAATTAATTTTGGTTTGTGAGTTTGGCCTTTAATATTGGTCTTACTGAAAAACCATTGCTCAAGTTTTGACCATGTTATATTTGAATATGGGCAATAACAAAAAATGTGCATAACTGTCTCTTCACTGCTGTTACAAAACGTACAATGTTTATTAGCAACTATTTGGAATCTCAGCAATGAATCTTTCATGTAAAGTATTCTTAGAATAGAACCATCTCATTCTTATATCAACGGTTGACTGATCATACATTACGAACACCATGCTTTATCTTCGCGATCTAAAACCCTGTTTCCATTTGATGAGGCTGTTATGTTCTTTCACATTATGTGTTTTAAAGATGGATGGAGTTGAGTTCTAGTCACCTATGCGATTGCATTGTGAAAGAAACGGCGTGGAATCGACCAGAAAAGGTTGATCATCTAGCATATAAGAATTTGTGTGTATTGCAAGGGTGTGGAATCATCAAACTGATAAGAAATTTGGCCAAGTCTTGGTAAAGTTACAAACACTGTACACAGAAAGATGCATATGGGACTACACGAACACGTGGCGTAAAAATCCTACCCCCGAGTTTTACGATGTTGCATGACATATTTAGAATATAAAGGCATTTGAAGAGCCATGCTTTTCAGGGAACATGTCTTATCTGATGTTCTTCCACACTTGCATAATAAGAATGATAACGCTCACAATTATTTTTCACCTCTTCCCAGAACTCAACCTTCTCTTTAAGAACTACTGGTAAATATGAGAACACCCTCTTTTCTTCATTTTCAACATTAGAGGTAATGCTTCAGGTTTAAAATATGTAGGTTCCATCAACGTTGGCAACTTTGGTATAACACTCTTTTTAAAGCCCCATTGTACTACTCTTGTAGCTACTTGCTCCCTCTATATAGCAAACAATGCCTAATCGGTGACCATTGGTTCCCCATGATCCTCTTTTCCTTATGTTAATTAAGAGCTGATTTGATGAGATAACAAAATGTCAGTGACATTGCAGGGTGGTTTAATCCCTTGTAAACTAGTACAGATGGGCTTTAAAACCGGCCCGAATAGTATTGCATAACCTACAATATTGAGGGAAATTCATTTGAATATCAGATTTATGTAGAAATTCAAAATACGAGAAAACGTACCATCCGTTTCCAAAATGTCATTGAAAAAGAGTACTTCATACACCAAAATTTGAAATAAATTGTATATGTTTATTCACTTTAATCCTGGGATTATTCCAAAGAGGTTGACATGCAAAAGTATCTACAGTGATTTCAACCAGATCAGGGGGGGGGGGGGGGGGGGGGTGTTTCACAAAGATCCTAAATAGAACTTAACACTAAGTGGGACATAAAAGTATGGACAGCCATTGGAGCCTTAAAATGAAATATATTCAAAAGCAAAAATTCAAGTATATTAGACTTTTTATAAATTCCACATCCAGAACATGAAATCTCCTTGATGATAGAAAATATGAATGATTTGAATCAACATTTTATGCCTTTTAAAATAACTTTTACAAAATATTTTCAAAGATGCTAATGGCTTTCCATAATTTTTAAGTCCAACTTAGAGATAAGTTCAACTTAGGATCTTTGTGAAACACCCCCCTGAAAAGGCAAAAAGAACCTCTTTCCAAAATGGATTAGGCGTGACAATGTACGGATCCCATATATTATGATTGGAGATAATAAGACGGAGGCAAAAAAGAAAGAAACATATCATAAGTAAAGTGTGTATCTTATGAGTCATTGATAAATCCTCCGATCCATAATATCTTAAGAGATTTCATATGTATGAAAATATCTTTTATTTTAACTCCACCATCCTTATACAAATGACACATTTGTTTTCTTCTTATTTTTTAGAGGTTTGTACCCCCATATTAACGAGTAAAAACATCGATTCTCTCTTATTATTTATGAGTTTGGTTCTTGAATTGATAGAAACAAGTCAGGTAGTTTAATTTGGATATAAATACCGAATTAACAAAGGTTACTTATCTTAAAGGGATCGTTTAACATTGTTTAATCTGAGATACACGGTCCCACATGTTACCAATGTCTGTGAGATGGTGTAATATTGAAGCCCTAAAAAAAAAATCGCGCTTCAAAATGATCAAGAAGTGCCTCAAAAAAGTAAAAATCTTTAAGTGACCTTTACCATACTCGTTTTCCCCAATAGACTGTAGTGTTATGAAAACCGTTCGGCGAACGGTTTTCAAAATTTGTAATTCCAATCATTAATATCTTGATAATCAGACAGGCGATCGGCTTGTAAAAGTCATGGAGTTCCTGACTGACCTAAAGGTTTATAATTATCATTGCAGCATGAGCTAAATCAAGGATTATTTTTAAAGGTTCTAAGACAAAGTTACCGGATCCGTTTAAGGGGGTCAATGATCTTTTCAACAATAGGGCCATTCGAGATTGTATTTCTTTGATCTTTTCACAAACATATATAAGATATTTAATACTGTAGGGCCTATATTTAAAAAGTGTGTAGGGGGCGGCTTTTATTTTTCCTTTCTTCTTCTTCTTCTTCTTTCTTACTTTTTTAATTCATTTTTATTACTATTATTATTGTTTAATTATTTTTTGTAATCATTATCGTTATTATTAAATCAAATTGGTTATCATTATTATTATCATTAATATCATTCTTCTTCTTCGTCTTCTTATTCTTATTATTATTGAAGTAATGTGAGATTGTTGCCTCCTGTGGCTGGACCTTGGTTTGGTGCAGGCTATTGTGCAGTGTGCACTTAGGCCTCTCTTGCAATGGCTTGAGTGCACGCTGGACAATGACCTGGTCTTGGGTTCGGTTGCAGGAGGTGACAGCTTTCACATTACTGGAGAGGACATTACTGCAGAGAAGTCACAAGTGGTGCACGTGCATAGTGGGCAATTGAGTTACATGACCACAAAGACTGTATTGTACAAGGGCGTACGTTGAAGACAAGCCTTTTTAACATAGTCTGGGCGGGGCTGTTGTGTTGCCTTCAAAATAAAATAACCTTCCATCAACTGCAAAGCGTCTAAGAGTGAATTTATTGGCCTTTCTTTCATTGTCATTATTATTATTATTATTAGTAGTAGTAGTAGTAGTAGTAGTAGTAGTAGTAGTAGCAGCAGTAGTAGTAGTAGTAGTAGTAGTAGTAGTAGTAGTAGAAATATTATTTATTATTATTATTGGTTGCGTTTGGATTCACTTAGTAAAAAAATAACCGAAATAGGTCAGTCAAAGGGTACATGCTTGCTTGCTCTTGATAACCCAGTCACGCCAATCAGTCCGACAAAGCCTTTTTTCACTGGCAAATGACAAAA
Source organism: Strongylocentrotus droebachiensis (assembly GCA_035222895.1). Classification (NCBI taxonomy): domain Eukaryota; kingdom Metazoa; phylum Echinodermata; class Echinoidea; order Camarodonta; family Strongylocentrotidae; genus Strongylocentrotus; species Strongylocentrotus droebachiensis. Next base: position 18,238 of record JAVYIG010004982.1, read on the forward strand.
ATCAGTGAGAAATCTGCTGATTACCAATCAGTAACAAGGATTTCACTAGCTTATAACAAAATCTGGCATTTTCACTGATGACAAGCTCTGTGAAATGGGGCCCAGACCGACAATGTACTAAACAAATATATGATTTCAAAAATACTTAGATTTCATTCAATGATATTTTTTTCTTCTAATTGGTTCTCAGTGTATATAGAGCCAAGGTGGGTTACTAATGTATGTTAATGATTCATTGTCGTAGCTGAGATAAACAAGCAATTATTTTATTTCTGTTCTAACTGTTTCTTCTTCTTTCCTTTTTTTTTAAATATTTTTTATCCGAGATGAATGTATGATTTATGCATGGACGGAATCAATAACTGATATTCATAATTTAAAAGAAGAAAGGTTACAATGAGTGACCAAGAACAAGTCGTTTATCCGTCGATTTCGGAGTCGGTTTGGCGGTGCGACTGACGTGTCTTTTCCATTGAGCATGCCATTGTCCTCAGAGACAATAATACCGCGTTCTGATATTGTTGCTTCAGTTTCAAGGACATATAAATATCACTATTGTGCAAGATATTGTCACGTGGCACCGCATACGAAATAACATGTCAACCGTTACTCATTGTACCCGTCTGGCATATCGTGTAAAAATGTTAAATCTGAGATGCATGGCCCTACATGGTATCAGTGTCTGTGATATGGTGTAATATTGAAGCCCTAACAAAATTGCGCTTCAAAATGATCATGAAGTGCCTCAAAAAAGTAAAAATCGTTGAGTGACCGGTTTTACCATACTCATTTCCCCAATAGACTGTAGTGTTATCAAAACCGTTAGGAAAACACAAAATCAAAATTCGATTTCCAATCATAAATATCTTGATAATCAGAAAGGCGATTGGCTTGCTTGTAAAAGTCATGCGGTTCCTGACTGACCTAAAGGTTTATAATTATCATTGCAGCATGAGCTAAATCCAGGATTTTGTTTCAGAATCTGAGACAAAGTTACCGGATCCCTTTAAAGGGGAAGTCCATCCTGATATTAAGTTTGGTTTTGATAAAAGCAGAATACACAGCTCTGTGTTTCATTCCTGCATACAGGATAGACCCTTATTCTGGGACAGAATATTCTGAAAATCGCACGACAGAGAAACATTCTGTTTCCCTTTCTTAAACCAAAAGCTCTCTATTATTCAAGGGGAAATAACACTGAGTGTGGGGGAGTCCACCCATATACCAAGTTGGTTTTAATAGAAGCAGAAAAATGTGAGAAAAAAGTCAGTGAGCGTTTGAGTAAAAACCGTTAAAAATAGTAAAGTTGTGACTTTTTAAAGTTGTTATCAGTGATACATAAATTAGCAACTCTGTGACGTATCTTGCGAGCTTCTCTCCAATTTCTCTGTACAGAAAATGTCATAAACTTACTGATGACGGGATAAATCATCTTCATACAGGGGTTGTATAAAACATATTTCCAACAGTATTATTTAGGGTGAATGAATGAATGAAAATGTCCAAGGGCAAGGCATAACAGGGACTTTTAGATTTGCACAACGACAACGTGGATTGCTACGATCGACGTCCTTTTAATGCCCTGCCTTGAATGGACGTCACACGTATCAGTCCACGCAAATCTAAAAGTCCCTAATGACTATTATTAACACCCTTATAATTTCGTAACAAAATCGATTTATAATCTGTCCAGAAAGTTATGGTAATAAAATCGTCTTTTTCGTTATGTTCCCTATTTTTAATCAAAAGCTCAATGTTAATGACAACATACTAGTGAAAATCTTTTTTAATCAACCAGGTAACATATGCCCAATTTGTTTTAATTTAATTCACACGTGACCAAGGCATGTATCATATCTTCATCTACCTGACAAGTATTGCATTTTGCATCTTAACCCATTCTCCATTTACATACATTTCTTTTCACAGGCAATAAGTTAAAATAAAAAAAAGTTAAAACTTCAATTCTCTCAATTTGTTTTCTTTTACTTGTAATAAATTCCATTCAAAATATATCTTCCATTTTGTCCAAGTACGAATCATTTCGCCATACAACAACGGTAGTTTCCCATCAAACATTATGTACTTTCCTTCCTTCAAATTGCTTTTAATCACTCATGCGTAAAATATGCATCACGTGAGTAGCATCAAATGAAAGAGGAGACTCTAAGCTTTCCAAATATGTATCATTCATTAATTATGGTTGTGATTAAGTTATGATAAAACATCGATACTTCTCGGTTTCGTTTTTTCTGGGACGCACTGTATATATATATATATTATATATATTATATTATATAATATATATCGCCTTATATTATTATATATCGCCTTATATATTTATAATATATAATAATATATATAATATATAATATATAATAATAATATATATTTATTATTTATGCTATCTTAGCAGGCCAGGTAAAATAACCACCACTACAAACATACTTATTATTATTATTATTATACAGGTAGGACCCTGGGGCCCGTTCCTAGAAACCGTCATAATTTAGTCTTAAAGGTGAAATTCAAAGAAAATCACAAATATGTCAACTAATGTATCACTAGAAACTGGTAAGCTAACAGATGGCTATCGTACAAGTTTTAGGTCAGCTACATATCGGGTGATTTATAAAAATACAAATACAACCACCTCCATAGCAGCTGGGATATACGAGAGATTCGCCGGAAAAATAACGATGTTTTCATGACGTCACTATAATTATGGACCAATACTGCCCAAGCGGACGACATCCCATAAAGAATGAACATAATTGCAAAGCTATTATTTGTCAAATTATAATGAGTTTAGTGTATATAAATGTAATGGCATGTCAAACCATTCAAAAGGGGATATGACCCGATTCTGATAACTAAAATCTTTTGCTTGTAAATACACAGGATAGGGGTTAATTAACAATCAAAGAAACCAGACTTTCAAATTGAAAAACCCCTGGAATGATATTAAGGACGGCATTTGTTCCCTCTTGAAACGCCGAACATACCGCGGTGTGTGCAGCTGTTTACAAGCGACAGATTCCTTTATTTTTGTATTGCTGCATTTGTCATCAAAATAAAACCATGCGCGGGGTTTAGAGTGAGGCAATAGGGACTTTTAGATTTGCACGTTTTCAGCTTTGACTGCAACGTGTGACGTAATTTTAAGGCACTGCGCATGCGTCACGTCGTCTCAGTCGGCGATCGAGAATGCGTCAACCTTGATTTTCCTAAATCTAGTACGATACTAGTATATGCCGCGTGCGCATAAAATATACAGTTCCTCAGGTAGACAAAGGAACATCCCTTCCCTGCTATTATGTAAAAATGTGTAGAACAAGTGTCACATGCATATTCACCTGTTCTACACATTTTTACATAAGAGCAGTGAAGGGATGTTCTACCACAGCAATAGGCCATTTTCGTAATGTAACCAAATTTAATGCATAGGTCTTTGTTAAGTGCCTCAATACAAACTATTTCATTCACCTGTTAAGAATAATAGTATTTCAATAGACAGAATCCTAACTGCATACATTAGTTGTTGCCACGTTGGACAAACATTATGGCTTGACCTACCTAGCAACACTTAATATATGCAGTTGCATTCTGACTATTGAAATACTACTATTCCTATCAGGTGATTGAAATAATTTGTATTGAGGAACTTCACAAAGACCTATGCATTAAATTTGGTTACATTAAGAAAATGGCCTATTGTTGAGGGTAGAATGAGGAACTGTATATTTTGTCCTCTTTCTTTGTCTGTCATGTAATTCATAGTGTTACTTCCTGCATACATGTATATCGTCGAGTGCAATCTAAAAGATTTCTAATTGTAGTCAACATGGGCAGTTGAGTACGTTGACACGCATGATCAGTCGGCGTACGTCGTGTTCTCGTCCACTCATTCTAAAAGTCCCTATTATAATATACATTTAGCCTGACGGTGGTGAAGTAAGAGAAAGAACTCAAGAGAAGATGAAAACACAGGCACTGTAAATGTCTGAGATGTCATGGGACATCGTCTGCTTGTGCAAATCATGTCCATACTGTGATCTCACACATCTCAGCAGCGTTCGGAGAGCTCTTCATGTGCTATGCCGGGGCTGTATTTAAGCGTTTTGTAATTTATAATAATCACTACTTCAAATGTTTCCAAGCATTGAATTTTGATAACCTTGTCGAATCAAAGTTTCAACTTTGCAATAATGAAAAAAAAGTTAGTTTTTAAAATCAATGAATATCTACTTTAAGCAGGGCTCCCACTTAGCCGAGTTGGAGACTCGAGTTTTGGCGAGCTGGCGCGATCTTATGGCAAGCAGTTTTCATCAAAACATATTTCTTGATATCAAGAATTCAATTCTTGATATCACGAAATCGAATTCTTGATATCAAGAATTACCATTGCTTTACAACATAAAATTCTTTCTTGATAACAAGAATTGATTTATTGATATCAATTAATAATAAAACGGCTTGCCATAAGATCGCGCCAGCTCGCCACAACTCGAGGTTCCAACTCTGCTAAGTGGGAGCCCCGCTTAACTTCTTGACTATCCCATTTGTTAATTCTATAACACACGTTTCAATAGGATAGTCAAGAAGTTAGACTTATGACGGTTTGTAGGAACGGGCCCCTGATTATTCAGGCGATAAATTCAGGCTTCAACTTTACAAGGATCCAGCAGCAATATGCCAATCTTTGTTATCAAATGTATTGTATACGTCTTTGTGAAGTTTTAATGTCTTCTCTTGAAGGCTATCTTCTCTTGCGGAAATGTTATATCTCCCTATGGACTGTCTGACCAGAAGGGCGTTCATTGTACTTAAGAATACGATTTCTCACTTGTAAATATGTAATTGTTATATGATTGAAAATATAATAAACACACAAATATTTAAAAAAAAGTTTAATAAATACAATACAATAAAAAATATTAAAAAAAACAGACGATACGTTATATCAACCAATTTTATAATGTAAAGCGAATCGAGAATCAAGTTTTTATTATTATGCGTTATCAGACAAATTCGACGTTATTCTATTCGTCTGTCGCGCGTGCGCGGTTATGCTGGTAGGCAGTCGTTCTATAGCCTCAAGGGCTCTCGTTATGAATGTTACCTCGAAATCAAATTAATCATTAATCAAAACATAACATGTATGCTTCTACCACCGCCCCAAACAATTAAACAATAGATTAATAAATAATGTAGTAAATAAATGTGTAAATATAAATATTTCCTGTGCCCACTTACGTAAGGGACATTTGACATCAAAGAACAAGAATACATCTCATTTTTCAGAATACCTACCTTATTCTTTGTGGTGAGGTGTCCTTTATAACCAGCGTTATATCGTTAACCGCAGGAGTGCGTTTTGCTAGAAATTCTAATCAAATTTTACACTCACAATTCACAATTTATTCAAATTCTGTGATCAAAATGCAGATGTCATAAACTGGTTTTTGATAATTATGTCTAGTCCTTGAGCAAGCATTATGTCGGTGTCAGTAGTAACCACAATTGTATATTTGCTTACCGTAATAAGTAAACGTTCACAGATATCCCATTCAAACGTGTGTTTATGTCAATACACGCGTTTCAATGAGATAATAATAATAATATTCAGTTCTTGTATAGCGCATAATACGTTATGAAATAACATCTCTATGCGCTTCCAAAGAGCTTTTGGAAATGATTACCCTAGCTTTAGGCTATCAGCGCACAGTGCATTTCAAGGAACAGGTGTATGCAAAGTGATTGTTATCCAAATAGACGCCACTGTGCAAAGCAGATGAAATGTTCTGAAGAGCAACGTGAATGACTGGAAACCACTAGTAAAACGGGACTATTGTACATGTTGTGTGATGTGTGATGCATTTCTATTTTATGTAATGATTACTACCACAAAGTTAACTTTGACATTCACGAAGCTTGCCTTCTACTAATCTACATTTGCCACTCTCCACCCAGGTGTTAAATGGGTAACGGTAAGGAAGGAATTCCTTGAATGCTGTGAGCACCGAAATCGGTAGTCTAGCAGAGCTGGGGTAATATTGGAGCACCTTGAGCACCTTGCAGGGTTGATAATTATGTGCGCTATATAAATATCCAATATTATTATTATTATCATTACTTTCCTGACATAGCATCAAACAAAGTAAAGTGTTGATTCCGACTACAAAGACGCTTTCATAAAAAACAGGTCAATTTGATTTCTAGTTTGAAAGGATTGAGGTACATGAAGCAAGTGATGCTTAACTTTGAAATCATTTTTAAACTGTGCATAATATACCACCTAAAGGGCAGTCCAACCCTTGTGATAAGTTCTTTTGAATACAAGCAGAAAAATAAGAAAAACAGAATGGCGCGCATGTTTGAAATAATTCAATTGGATCAATAACGTGGAATAGTGTGTGGAATCATCAATACGATAAGAATTTGAAAGTCTTGGTAAAAGTAACAAGCCTTGTACACTAAGGGAAAATGGTTCAAGGAATGGTAGTATAGCTGTTTCACCATTAAGGCCCGAATTCACAAAGCAAGGTTTGAGCTCAGACCAAGGTTTGAGCTCAAACCTCCTTTTGTTTCGCCAAACCTCCTTTTGTTCTTTACAAACCAGGTTTGTAAAAAACGCGTAAAACGCGTTATATGACGTACGAAAACCAAGGTTTGTCGACACCTTCTTTGTGAATTCGGGCCTATATGTTTAGATTTTATTCCAATATAACCCTCGGTGAAAAACTATTTTATTCACCCGTTATGTATTTTACAAGGCCATAATCAGACAAGATAACCCAGCTTGTGTGCTTGTTGCTATCCTCGCGCAAGCGCCCTGGCAGCTAGTTAACAGTAACGTTTGATTAAGAACCATATTATTTGAATACATGTCTAAAAGAAAACCCCAGAAAGATCTTCTCTACCATTACAGCTTTTTCTCTGTGTTTGGAGCAGCCGGTTAAAGATGAATTATAAAAACAAACAACAAATCATGAAATGCATGAAATGTTAAATACGTAGGCCTAATGCATTACAGTTATATCATTTTCATTTCAATAATTACTCACCTTTCAAAACAATAAAACTATTCCTGTGATATCAAATTACACGTCAACATCTTGAGAAAGTTGGTATGTGTATGGTTCTGTCAATAATTGTGTCCGAGTACGTCTACTTGTTAGCCGCAAGACAAAAAAATCACTGCATTTTGTTCTTCTCACTCACAGCGCGCATGCACAAAAGTTGTCCCAACGGTTTACGTAAACAATAATGATTGTGTGTGTGCTAAAAATTGTATTTATGCGGGTTCTATAAAAGTCGGATAGGCGTTTCGGATGGTTGAGTACTATTGTGATTGTAATAGGCCAGTTTCGTAATGTAACCAAATTTAATACATACGTCTTTGTGGAGTGCCTCAATACAAATTATTTCATTCACCTGATAAGAATAATAGTATTTCAATAGTCATAATGCAACTGCATATATTAAGTGTTGCTAGGTAGGTCAAGCCATAACGTGTGTCCAACCTGGCAACAACTAATGTATGCAGTTCGGACTCTGTCTATTGAAATACTATTATTCTTATCAGGTGAATAAAATAATTTGTATTGAGGCACTTTACAAAGACTTTATGCATTAAATTTGGTTACATTACGAAAGTGGCCTATTGCGATGTGCTAGGGACTCTAACTAATGGGTTTTTGGTGAGCAACAGTACCCTTGCCGATTATATTGCTCTATAAAACAAATCTGCCACAAATTTTAGAAATATTTAAGAGAAAGAGATGATACGGTTCTCGCTTGTATTTTATTTTAAACAGAAATTTACTTTTTAGCTATAAAATATACTCATGAAAATAAAGGGTGAACGTTACATTTTCTAATCTTTAGCAGGTGTCTCATTTAATAATTGTTGTGACAGTTGCACTTGAAATTACTTTATCACCCAAGTCATTTGTTTCTTGTACTATTGATGCATGACATAAATACACATATATTTGTAATAGCACGTCCTCAGGCAAGGTGCCTAGTATAGCGCCATCTATTGATATTCACTTGATATCAAACACTCAGAAGGCTACATGGACATGGTTATGTTGAGGTACAAGAATCCCCTTTTTGCCAGAGCATCAAGGAGATTTCAGTCATAAGGTTGTCATTATGTCAGGCAAAGAGTTTTCACGGAATGAATTGGAACGAAATGATTACTCCAATTAAAGCTATGAATTCCCGTAGAAGCCTTTGTTCAGACTTTTGATTTTTTATCGACCTCGCTGCAGCCAAAATAATGAAATATTGCTTCAGACCATGATTTACGTCAATAAACAATTATATATATTTTTTTTTTTTTTGATTTGATTTTATTTCTGCATTTTTTCCATATAAAATATAACTGAATAACAAAGAACATATAAATGTAAGGTATAATACAACATAAACAAACAATAATTTCTTTATGTCTATAATATATGTACATATAATAACGAAACTTAATATTTCCATAACATATAATCATAAATTTAAAGTATTATCCGAATTTTCTATTGGAAAAGTGCAGGAGACCGCAATCATAAGCAGAGCTTGACAAGGATGGCGGCCTAAAAAAAAAAAAAAAAAAAAAAAAAAAAAAATCTTAAGGTAAACCTTAAAATGAAAAAGTGTTCAAACGATCCTCGTGTATGAGTTTGTAAGTGTGTTGTGCAAGTGTATATATATATATATTGTATGTGTGTGTGTGTGTGCGTGTGCGTGTGTGCGTGTGTGTGTGTGCATGTGCAAGCGAGCATGCTTGTTTATTTGTGTTTGTAACGAATAGTGGAAGTGCACGTAGCTCTGTGTGGTATAGTGGAGTGGAAACAAATATAGCCTTTACAATAAAGGAAACTAAGAATACGAAATAGAAAACAAAATTTGCAAAACTGAGTTGCAATGTGACCAAAATTTGACAAATGCCTACTGCATGTTGAAATCAGTTATGTAGATACTTCAATATAAGAGTTTTTTTGAAAGATGCTTTAAAAGAATAGAGAGATGAACAATGCCTTATTGAATTTGGTAAGGAGTTCCAAACATCTGGTCCATGATGTGACCTGCCAGTGTCACAAATAAGGTATCAAAATATGCTTATCTGACCGTAATTAAATACCTAAAAACCTTGAGCTTCAAGGGGCTCCACCCCCTGGACTACACCAATTTATTTATTTAAAAGAGCACTTTTTTTGGGGGGGGGGATGTAAGAGCACTTTTTTTTTTTTTTTAATTAACAAAAAAATTGAGGGGGTTTTCGACCCCCCCCCCCCATGCGTACGCGCCTGATCATTACTATATTATCATTATAATTCTTCTTCTTCTTATCATCTTTGACTTTGATCTTTGAGCGCCGATAGACCGGTTTATATTCAAATTGATGATATTTCTTTCGTGGTGACGAATAATTCATTTACATGTTATTAATGAATATAACTACAATCCAGTCTGCGTACATTGCGTGCTGCTGTGTCGGGCAAGCCTCGGGCAAGCTTTCAGGTTGTCAAGAATAACCTGTGATTAAAAAGTATGCACACATTTTGTATAAGTTTGTAAGCCGGTCTATTACATTGCCAGATTCTTTGACAAGATTTCATATAGGTTTTTCTTTAATTTTGCGCCCCAATTTAGGAAAAAGAAATTCCGGATGGAACGATACCACAAAAAATGTGGGTGAGAGTAGTGGGTGTCCAACTTTCCATAATGAAGTAGTTGTAGTTTAGCGTAATGTTAAATGATTAATCTATACGTTTTATGATTTTACATCAATAGTGAAAGAGTATTAGTTACTGGATATCACATTCATTCATTCCTCTGAACATTATTTTATTGTTTGCTCAATATACAATATTTATAAGGCGTATGTTTGAGGTAATTTGTCATTCAAACAATTCAATTCAGTTGATATTTTTTTTAGAAGTCAAAAGGGATATCATACATTATTCAAAAAACCTCGTAGAGAGAAAACAACTGAAAATGTCTGAGGAAAAGTTTACAAGATTACACAATTCTGAACAAAATTGAAGCCAGCCAAGCTACTTTCATGAGAGGTGGACCAAAAACACCATTTGATAGCTATACCGTTGATGGCGCTATGTATATTCAATCTGTGTAGCATATCGAAGTATATTCTATCTTGCAAAAAAAAAGAAAATGAAATATAGAAAATAAATTCCATTTAAAATACCCCTTTCCCCTTTGTCATATTGTTTTCCTTCTTTTCCTTGTTCGTCTATTCGCCCTCAATTAATCTCCTTTTACCTGTCCTTCTTTGTCTCTTAGTTTACTTACTTCTTTTTCGATTCAAGCATATATTATCTGAGTTTCGTTTTGCCCAGGAGTGTCCTGAAATGACTGTCCTTTAAAGAGCCGGCTTTCTTTCATTCTCTCTCTCTCTCTCTCTCTCTATTCATTATCCCTCCTCCGTCGTTCCCCTGGCCTGTCTCTCCTTTCATTCTCCCTCCCTCCATCCTCCTTTCCTCTCTCTCTCTCTCCTTTCATTCTCCCTCCCTCCATCCTCCTTTCCTCTCTCTCTCTCTCCTTTCATTCTCCCTCCCTCCATCCTCCTTTCCTCTCTCTCTCCCTCCTTTCCCCTGTCAGAGAAACAGAATGGCGACAGTTTGAAATAAATTGGACCAATAATTAGAAAGATATGAATGTTTGAAATATAACACCACTACAGCTATGCGAATATCTCAATTGCCAATTGGATAACTCTCCCGTTTGTCCTGAACGAAAATATCATTAATTTCTCTTTTTCTGCTATTAAGTGCCTTCTCCCTTGGGGCAATACTCAATATTTTAAGGATATCATACTCTAATACAGGTCATCTAAAAACAAATGACCATCCCCGAGTACTACATTTTGGACAAATTGAAATTGTTGTATTTTTGTGTGTTGGAACTAATAGGAAAATTGTCCGCCACTACATCACACAGACATTACCGATTCAGCCAATTTGAAGAGCACATACCTATAGTGATTGCAACTTTCAAAAAATTCCTAGCTCTCTCACTTTTTGTCTGATTTCATTCAACCTTTCATACTTTACTTTACTTTACTTTAATACACGATGTGCTTCTCTCATCGTTGTGCTTCTCTGATTTTTCAGCTTTCCTCGAGAGTAGTTTGCTATCAAGGTTGGATTTTCCTTTAAAAATCACTTGGGGTGTTTTACAAAGATCTTACGTTGAACTTATCTCTAAGTTGGACCTTACACTGCTGGTGAGCCATTAGCATCTTTGAAAATATTTTGAACAAGGTATTCTAAAAGGCATAAAATGTTGATTCAAATCATTCATATTTTTTTTTATTATCAAGGAGATTTCATGATCTTGATGTGGAATTTATGAAAAGTCTAAAATACTTGAATTTTTGCTTTTGAATATATTTTAGTTTCAGGCTACAAATGGCTCTCCATGATTTTTAAGTCCCAACTTAGAGTTAAGTTTGACTTCGGATCTTTGTCAAACACCCCCTGGACTTCGAGTTGGCTTTAACCTAATTGGTATACTACAGCTAGGCCATGGTCGACTCACCCTTCATGAGATACGAGTGGAAATAAAATGAGACACAAAGCCAAGATGATTTCATGTTGAGAACTATTTTAATATGACAAAGCCAGAGTGGCCTTTCTCCTCTTACATAGAAACACATTATGAAATAAAACTTAAAATAGTTACAAAAAAGATAAATAATGAAGAGAGAGAAGAGCAAAAGAAGATCCTTTTTCTTCTTTCCTGAAACTAATAAAAAGAGAATACATTGTGTTTCTACTAGTTAAACTCCTCTACAGGAACATATATAATTTTTTATTTAGTAACAAGCACTGTACAACACAGTCATATAACATGGAGAGAGTTAACAAGGTAAATAGATACAGAATTATTTCATAAATACAATCGTGAAACTGTGCTCCATAACATAGTAATTCACAAGAACAAGGAACAGTTCGTATTCACAAAAAATTTCAACCCCATTCCTCTGATTTTTCATTCTGTTTTTTTTATACAAAGAAATTTGTGCAATGAAAGTTTTACACGTGAAAGGAACTTGGAAGAAATGATACAGGATGAACAAAATGGCGGTTTGTGTGTCTCTTTCACAATGTTAGATGAATAATGAGCTGCTACCTTCAGTTTGGTATACACTCATTACTCTTAGTCCCATGTGTAGCAAGCTATGTTTGTCAGAAGCATCCCCAATGACTATGAAAGCCATTGGTTTGATAATTATCCAACACATACTTCAAACTGATCGGAAGTTTAAAACATTCTAGTTGGTTGATGAGTTCTTGGAAACATTTCATATCAAATTCGTCCATGGGAACAAAAAAAAAACACTAATGCAGTGATAAATAGTTCTTCAGTATAAATTCGACCCATTTTTCATTTTCCACCACTTCCCATCACAGGGGCTACCAAAAAAAAGCCACGCCCTTGCAGACACACAGGAGGGGAATCCCCATTTCTCCATTTTAGGGAAATTCCCCTCCTAGTCAATGACAAAGACAGTGTATATACCATCAAACTCACATGGTGTAAGTGCTCTCTCTTTTTTTAAAATTAGATATCGGGGACATCTCAGTGACGCTAAAAAAGTTTTTAATAACTTTAAGGAATGTCAAAATGTAGATTCAGGGTTTTTAACAACTAATTATAGAGATGGAAAGTGGTGGGAAACAAAAATGAAAAGTTGAATTTCAAACTCTAGTGAATTACTGAAATGTTTCTTCATGATCAATGCTCCCATGCACACTCAATCAACCAGTAGTTTTGAATTTCCATCGAGCAAGATGTCGGGTTTCTTCACAAGTAGCTTATTCTCTTGCGAAAGAGTGTGAATCTAGACAGGCGAACAGTACCACTACTAGTCATCCTGTCATTCAAACATCATACCGATCTTCAAAATGATAGGAAATAATTGAACTAAAAAAGCAAGACAAACGAGGGGGGTAGACAGACAGCGGAGGAAAGAAAAAAAAACACAAGTGCATAGATTTACCAAGAAGTTGTGTAAATTCCAACATGGAAATAGTCAACTCACATACAAAAAAAAGTGTTTATTCTTCGAACTCCCACTTGCCACATTATAAAGCACCAATATTAGCCTACAAAATATCTACTCTGTACAGCTGTCCTCATACCATGGACTACATATAGTGATAATTAGAATTTGGATAATAATATTCATATAATTGAACTCTCTGCAATGAAAGTCTATGCAAAATATCCTATTTTTTAATCAATTAGATCGCACTCCAAATGATTGAATGATTATAACCACTTTTCAAAGCCCTTCCCCCGTTTACAATAAAATACGGTGGAAGGGAAAAAAAGTGAACAAAAAAATACACTAGCACCCCAAGCTTAACTGACTTGAGCGATTGTTTCAAACTGCTACGTGATTAAAATCTTACAGAATAGCCCCGATGGCATTTTTGTTTGAATAAGGCAAACTTGTCAGGGCTACTCTCTTTTCTTAATTGCTGTAATATATGAGTTGAAAACTGGACTGCAATCCTATGTTATATACTGAAACGATTGGAAAACACAATGTTCGTACATGCCCCCTGCGTAATTTTCTTCCCGGTATCCAAGGCTCTTGGTTGAATCAAATCATGCCTTCTATTAATGTGTACTTCCTTCTTTGTTTTTTAAATATATTTACAAAAACTTTTTTTTTTTAGATAGGCACTGCACTCCACACCTGATACAATGGCTTAAGCAAGAGAAATTAAAAAATGCTCTACAGTGGCTGAATACGAGACTAGTACAAGAAGACAATATTCTTTCTTTTTAAATTCCAGGGATGGCTAGGTGCATGCCATATTACGAGAAAAGAAAAAAAAAATTGAAGATACCATACACCTATTTGAGGTGGTATGAGCGAGTGGTTGAAATGTAGCCCCAGAGTCCTTAAGGCTACTCCTATAGTAATAATTTGAACAGTCCAAGAGAAGGAGAAAGCAACACACACACACGCAAGCACGCACCCACACCCACATTCATACAAACATTGACACACTAAGAATACAAGATTGCCAAGAAACTTAGAATGAAAAAAAAATCATTGAATTATCATTTATAGCTCCCTCTATTCCCTTTCTTTAAAACCCAAATCATTTACAAAAATCTAAAAAATTCCCTAATTAGTTGAGTACCGTATATCATTTTAAACATCATGTTTTGTTAACTCCTTCTCCCCAAAATTTGCTAAAGCATCAAAAACAAAGGTTTGCAAAGTTGAGCAATTCATAGAGAGGAACAATGTTTTTATTTGGAGCATGATATTTAAAAACAAAAAATAAATCTAAGACATAATATGTAAAAGTGTCTTATTAATTTCCCCCCTTAATTTGACATAAACTATTTTATTGTTATTATGAATTTTGATGTCACCTCATTCGAACATAAAAGGTTTGTTTTCATTAGCATTCAATCGATTAAGCACTGCACCCCCTAAATGTGGATGAAGGCACCACACAAAAACATGACTCTATGGACATCAGATCAGAAAGCATCATTATGTTTTTGAGAGGACAGCAATAAAAGATCTATTTCCACTAGTGCTTAAACTGATCTGCAAATCAGACATTGAGAGCTACAACGAGAGAATAAAATAGTATCACCTAAAACTCTTGCTACTTTGAAACCTCTATTGAGCAACGTACAAAAGATTTCAGACCACGGCAGGAGAATATTAAATCTTCATCAACTTCTTTGATTAAAAAAAAAATCCTAGGCAATATGTTATAATCCTCTAAGGCTTGAGTTATCAGAGTGGTTCATTTGAGAGAGAGAGAGAAAAAGAGAATTGAATTGGGTCTCTTTGATAAAAAAAATGGAGACACCATGGTTTGTCTATGCACTACAAGTGAACATGGAGTTACCTATGCACCCAGTTCATCGATGCCACTTCAAAATATCACGCTTCTTTTTTTTATAGAGAAGAGAGAAAACCCCGTGTTCTAAGCCAGGGACCGGGTCAAGAAAGTGTGACCACTATACAATTAAAAGACATTGCGAGAGTTCAATGTCTTGCAAACTTGGGACATTGAAGAGTGAAAAGTTTTTGTCTGAAGCATGAAAGAACAGAATGCGTGAAGATTCATTCTAAAGCAAGCAATTAACTAATAGAGCATTGAATTCCTACAAAAGCTATGCCTTAACATGTGCAGATTGAATGTCAAGTAATGTGTAGTCGTACCTGAGGACTGCTTTAATTTTAAAAATAAAAGGATGAAAAAGAAAAAAAGAGACTACAGAGGGAAAATAAAACATGCTTGCTAGTGACTAGAGTCGAGAAGACACATATAGCACCGCACAAATACTCATGCATTGTAACTGACTCTAATGATAATCGTAATAATAGAAAAAAATTACAATATTACAAAGCAGTAACAATGCCTTTATAGATACATGTTTGATAGAGCACAAAAGTGCTTTGTAATTTGATTCTATGCACATGTGATGGGTTCTACAAAAAGAAAAAAAATGGAGACATAATGTAGGACTAACATGATAAATTCTGTCGAGTTTCCGTCTCTCTTAAGCTACATCACGCATCTCTCGCTACTCTCACACGCTCACTTTCTTTCTTTCGCTCTCTCACGACAACGCAAAAGCACCACTGAGACAGGTGTCATATTATCTAGATACAGTGAGAAAAAAAAATTGGATGGGAAGTGAAATACGACAAGTATCACTTCTATTCTAAGCGTAACTTAGCTGGTTTCCAACGTGAGATTGGAACTACGCGCAGTGAGAGATACAGCAATCCAATAAATAGATCGTACTGGAAAACAGTTGATAATACACAAGCTTCTTAATTATTGCACACAAAATCTACATTCCTTACCGTTGCTTTTTAAATTCTTACAATCCTACTGTTATAATCAATAATCACCTTTTTTTTCTTCAATAACCTCAGATGAATTTTCTCTGAGATAAAATAATGAATCCATTCAAAATTCATCTGATATGCTAGTGGTGTTTCTGATCTATCACATCAAAATATAATCATTAAATGAAGAGAAACCAAATGAAAACAGCATCCAGAAGAAAAAGACGAGAATAAATTCATCCTGATCACAAAAGGAATATTAAACTCCGGTAATCGTTTAACTACAATCACGTAATTAATAATAATAAATGTTTGCTACTCTTGTCTAGATACTACGAGTTTGGTTAAAGTACTCTTATTAACTCTCCAAAGAGATTGTTATCATCTATTGTACAGAAATCTCCACCAATCATCACAATTACAAACAAAGATCATATACCAGTCTCTATTCGGTAAACTTCAGTGAAAAGACTCAGCAAAAGCCCCCAAATCATCATAACATGTAAAATAAGAGAGTGAATCGCAGCGATGAACAAGCCGATCGACCCCCTGGAAGACATTACTAATTGATTATAACTGTTTGATCGAGAAAAACATTTGCTAGCTTATCAAACAAGCCTATATTGTAACAAACATCCCCAAACATATTAGAGGAAAAAAACTCCTAAGAGTTGAATGATTATTTCGAGACATAGAATTCAAAGAGAAATTACAAATTGTGATGAGTATTCATTCATACATATATAATCAAAATGAATACCTGTAATCGAAAAATGACATAATGACTAAAACATAAAATGATGATGAAAAAAAAAATTGTCCATAGCTCTTGGCCCAAAGCCTATCATGGTTCTAGTTCTTTTGTCTCAGCTACGCACTTTTTTGCCTACAGAGGGCTCCCTACAGGCTTCATTACCATCTTACGAGAAACGCCAATTCTATAAACAGAGGTCCTTGTTTTTACGCTGATAAAGGGTGTTCCTCTATACCATAAACTTTGGCCTTTTTGTGTTCTTTCCACTTGAAACGTGCTAACATCACCACATCCCAACTACAGAGGGCAGCATTGTCCCCATCGGGTATGAGAGATATCTCAGAATCTAGCATTGGGGGTAGATTCGTTGAAGGCATTCGGCAGACTCTGTTTTGTAGGACTCTTTTTTTAATAGTTTTCTTCTTTTTTTTCTAAGCTATTTATAAACACACATCCGAGGGTGCCCACTCTGTTCCCCTGGCACACCTTCCTCCATCACGCCCCTTCCTGATTGGTCAAGTCTCGGTCAGCTGATTCGCTGTCGTATCCATCACGCATCCTCCTTGCACTCAGCGCACGATTGGGCATTCCTGCTTAGCCTGACCTTATGACCTCCAGTAGCACCCATCGCCACGGTAACACATCCCACAACGAACAGGGTATCTTCAACAAAGTTCTCCAAGAGCTCAACATTCTGATGCTCGGAAGAACGTTTGATTCCTGTCAAGACTATGCTACGACATTCAGCTACAAAAGCAAAGCGCTAAAGGACAAGCGTACAAAAAGGGAAGGGGACATATCCATCATTAACAACGGTATAAAAGAAAGACTGAGCGATCTTTCGACGTAAATCATGCAAATGAAGAAGGAGGAGGAAATTGAGATGGTATGAAAACCAATAAAGGAAGACAAGATGGATTTGTGGGGGGGGGGGGGGGGGGTTGAAGGGTGCCAGCCCTAAGCAGCAGGAATGTCGCGCGTGAGCGCCCAGAATCGAGGACACGTGATGGAAACCTCACGATGGTCGTTCTGGCTGGCGAGACAAAAACTACGGGTGGTGATCGACGATGACGGTGACGATGACGAAACTGATGGCGATGAGGGAGACGATGAGACGGTTTGGAGGCGATGGTGGTGGTGGAGGAGGAGGAGTGCCCGGGGAGAGGGATTAGTAGGCCTCATTTGGATAACTTGCTGATAACCCGGACTAAGGCACCATTCTCGTCCTTCAGTCGCTGATTGTCAGACTTTAGTTGCTCCATGGCCTGGTGGAAACACAGACAGATGGATGGGGTCAGTATTAAAATACATTGCAATATGTACAAACGGCCATTTCCGGGAAACAAGAACATAGGTCTTATTAGCAAACGTCTATTAATATACATGTATACAAATAATACACATCAGTGAGGGCATTAGTAAGAATTACCCACACAAGGTACCTTTGGAACAGTCTAACACGCCCGAGGCGATAGCTGAGGGCATTTGGACTGTTTTGAAGGTACCAAGTGTGGGTAATTTTACTAATGCCCGAACAAAATGATGTGTATTATTTGTTTTATAAGATTATGTTTTATTTGTTTTATAACATGATTTTGATAATGACCGGTCATTATCAAAATTACGTGTTAGGCAAAATACATGCCTGGTCACGTGTACGATCGCAACCAATCAATTGATTATGATCCATGTCATCATTTTATAATAGGTATTATTGGAATTATGATCCAATTTAGAGGAAATAGCAGTCATTATAGACACAATCTTTTCTATACTTTTGTTGAATTAAAAAAGAAATAGATAATGTTGCCTTCATGATGTAACAGTGATGACATTGACATTTATATCCAGTAAAAACTTTATTTCATTTTCATTTGCTCCTCTAGACCTTAAGATTGTTCCTGCCAACCACAAACAAGAAGTTCTTCTGTTTTGTTGGATTTTTTTCTTCGTCAAATCTTCACTACGATGAGGGCACTTTTAAAACACATAAATTAGTTCAACCTAACTGCACAATGATAGAGATTAAATTTGACTCATTTTTTCACTCACCTTGAGTTCTTCTTCGAGCTCTGAAATTCTTCGCTCTAATCCTCGTCTTTCCTGAAAGACAAACATGAAGCATATAAATGAATGAATTCCTGAATATAAACTCGGTTCCACTCAACCTACATTGATATAATTTAAATTCCCCTGAAACTTCTCCCAGGGAGGCCAACATTCAATGAAGTCAATACAATTTACATCTTAAAATCAATGAAATGCTTGGCAACTAATCAATCTTGTACCTATCTTTTCTCTAAAACTTAAGAACTGCCCAAAAGGTATACAATAATAATAATAATAGGCATTTCTATGGTGCTGTCTATCTAGAAATTCTATTCAAAGGCACACTAATTATAACCCCGGCTTTAGCCTAGCAGCCATTACAGCGCTCCAGCATTTCAAGGAATTAATTCCTGCCAGGTACCCATTTACCTCACCTGGGTCGAGTGTGGCAAATGAAGATTAATGCCTTGCCAAAGGACATTAGTGCCGTATTGGGGATCGAACCACGACCTTTGAATTTCAAGTCAAGTGCTTAAACCACTCGACTACAACACTTCTACAACTGGACTTTTCAGCTTAAAACTTACCATTCCCTTCCAGAATTCCACTCACTCACTTGAAATTGAGTATTAAGACAGGATTGGGGAGGGGGAGGGGTCTTCACTGTCAATTACCTACATTAACACCATGTTTAGAGAGCGGTTACTACTCTGACAGGCACTAAAATATCATGTAACTGATATCATTATTATCTACGGCTTATAAGCTTTCCATTGATATATTATTCATCTATTTTTTACTTCCGACATGGTCTTCGAAGGTGGTTTAGGGCATCATGTCTGAAGTGAACGTAGCTTGGATATGTTTCCCCACTTACCCTTTTATCCGAGTCGCCCGCCCTCGAGTCTGACCTGCGATCTGATTGGCTCTTGAGTTCAGCGATCTCTTGATCTTTGTGTTTCACATCGCTCTGAAGTTTGCTTATAAGAGAATCTTTATCATCAAATAACTGAAAGAGAAAGTGAGAAAATTACGAAAAGTGAGCTTTTGTTTGTTTGGAGGTAGAAGGAAATCAATACAATAATTGTAGATGTAGAAAATTATCGCTCTGAAGTTTGCTTATAAGAGAATCTTTATCATCAAATAACTGAAAGAAAAAGTGAGAAAATTACGAAAAATTAGCTTTTGTGATGTTTGTTTTGAGACAGAAGGACATCAATGCCTTTAACCTATTGCCTACTGGAACATGGTAAATCCTATATTAAACGTATGGGAATGAGTGAATTCAGTAACCAATTGGTTAAAGGGAAAGTCCACCCCAGGATTTTCTTTAGCTGACGATATAGACCTAATAATACCATGAAGAATGATACAAGTCTCATTAAAATCCATGATCACATAACGAAGATATATCGACTTTTTTATCGAAAATCAGCCGCCCCCCAAATGCAATAGCGTTACATGGGCATGAAACGATCGCCAAAAAATAACCGATAGTATCGAAATTGTGACGTATGTTGCGAGCTGCCTTCTAATTTCGCAGACATTCACTTTCGCTCGCGGTACACTGTATCGCACTGACACGACGAATCATGAATGAAAGTGAAAGCGAAAGTGAATGTCTGCGAAATAAGAAGGCAGCTCGCAACATACGTCACAATTTCCATACTCTCGGTTATTTTTTGGCGATCGTTTCATGCCCATGTAACGCTATTGCATTTGGGGGGCGGCTGATTTTCGATAAAAAAGTCGATATATCTTCGTTATGTGATCATGGATTTTAATGAGACTTGTATCATTCTTCATGGTATTATTAGGTCTATATCGTCAGCTAAAGAAAATCCTGGGGTGGACTTTCCCTTTAACACAGAGTGAATGCCCTTCTGGCTCTGCACAGACAATTTGTTTTTCTTGCAATAAATGACATGAAATTGAAAACAGGTTAAATTATCCTTTGTCTTCAAATAATTGATGTAGACAAGTTATCTTGGCTAGTCCAAGGCATATTGTCATTGTGTGTCCCCTATGTAATAATTATAATAATAATAACAAAAACAACAACAAAAATAATAATAATAATGGCAACAACAACAATAATAATGAGGTTGACAGAAAATTGGTGACAAAATATGCCATCTGATGAAATTTCATTACCTTTAATTCATATAATGTAAACACTGTTATTTTAGCGCGATTAATTTTTCACGCTGAGTGACCCCGAAACATATTCGCGGGTTCTTAAATTTGGGTTGCATGCGACTCAGTCTGTTCAAAACACGCATAAGAAGTCATGCTTATATTTTCGCAAGTTATACAATTCCTGCTTGCCGATCTTAGAGCGAAATCCGCGAAAATTAATGTACCGCAAATATTTCTTACCTTTTTGCAAGATGAACAAGCTGTTCCTGAAGTAGACCGCGTTGAGGTTTGATTTCTATCTGAGCCCCCTCTCGATCTATCCAGGACTGATGATGAGTCCCCATACCTGGTAAAGAAAATATTTCAGTTTAGTACAATTCAATTCAATTCAGTTCAGTTCAGTGTAATTCAATTCAGTACAATTTAGTCCAGTGTAGTTCAATTAAGTACAGTGTAATTCAGTTCATATCAGTACATTCTGGTTACTTTGCTTCGGTTCATTTCAACACACAAGTAATTATGTTCTATTCAGTACAGTTTAATAGAATTCTTTTCTGATTAATTTGGTTCACATCAATTCAAATAAAATGAAATCAGCTTCTTTCGGTTCAGTTCATATCTATGAAGTTCAGTTCAATTTATAGTTTTCACTGCTGTTCATGTCATGTCAATAAAGATTTTTTTTTCTTTTTCTGTGGACTCCCAACTAAAAGGTAAAAAGGAAGCCCTTTATACAATAACCCCTAGCACTACAATTTTCTCCATTTTGTCATCAGACATTCATATAATGTTTGATACAGACACTCATCTTATATACAATATCCATCAGCATCACCATAACAACAAAAAACTACAATACACTTCGGTATCCTCTCACCATATTTCATTAAACTATCAAAAGATTCCTCATTAAAAGTATCAACTTATTAAAGAAAATAGTAACTATCATCATCACTACCAACATCCTCTTGAAAAAAATATCACCATGACAACCCATCCACTCACCTGCTTCCTACTGAGCTAGTTGATGACGGTCTTGAGGAGCGATCGGTTGTCTGTAAATCAAGAAGATAGAAGAAGATTATACATAACTATTACTCAAGTATACATTATCAATAGTGATGTTATAAATCATTGATTTATAACATCACTAATATTTCTGTGTAATACTGAATGAATCACAACGGCTACAATTGCTGATCACAATCTTTATGAAATTATGCACTATCGTTAATGGATAAATTATACAGCAAATAGTAGTGGTCCCAAGATCAAACCTTGAGGAACACCGACATAAATATACATTTGACAAAACAACAATAGCAGTTTGCTACTTCTTTTCAGAAATAACAAAATACTATGGGACTATAAAAAGTTATTACAAATTAAATTTTGAATAGTTACACAGGTAGAGTGAAGATACAAATTTACCAATTGATGCTCATAAAAATACAAATATCTACTTTTTATTCAATGCAAAGGGCTGCTCATTATGTGTTTTAACAAAGACATACAACATTCAACAAAAGTACATCAACACAGGCCAAGCATTCCTTATACACACATGACATTACTGCTTCACAACACAGTATAACGTTTATCATACTCATTTATAACATATATAATGACAAATAACATACATAAATATGAACAATTGTTTGTTTTTATGCAGATGTTAATCTAATTTACAGACTATACAATAATACACCTTATTAGTTATAAATATACACATGATTTCATGACATGTTTAGTAGCTGAATTTATGTACACCAAGGCGCCATAGACAAAAAATATAAATTTGAGAGACAGCCAGCTTAGAAAGGTCAACAAGTACTTAATCATAATTATCTTTATTATGCAGCAAGTTAAGGAGATAATAACAAACAGGGTTTTGCTCATCCCATGCATTCATATGAATGATTATAATAAAGCAATCAGAGGACTTACCAACCCCTCAAGACTTGAATTCATATGATTCATTTGAAAAAGTAATCAGGGGACTTACCATCCCCTGCAAGATAGTAACATTTATCCACATGTGCTGAACGGTTGTAGGACACACACCCTGCGAGAGGTGCTCCACACAAATTTCCTACACTTACAGACTTCCCAACTTCAACCTGAGACACCAAACACTATACCTAACCCTAACCCCAACCCTAAACCTAAACCTAACCGAAAAAATTGAAAATTTATCCCTAAACTTACCCATAGCTGCCAATCATGCAAGGCAAAAATTAGGATTCTCTCAAGACATAAATAATAATACAATGCATTTTGTATGTTTTTTAACAGAGGTTTTCAGAAAAATAGAAGTTAAAGGTACACTGTCATACTTGTAGCTACTTGCTCCCTCTATATAGAAAACTTCCCAAATCGGTGCCTGTTGGTCCCCCATGATCCTCTTTTTCTTATGTTAAATGAGAGCTGAGTTAATGAGATAGCCACCTGTCACAGTGACCTCGATGGCTCGCTGTGTGGTCTAATCCCTTCTAGCTGCAGTAGTAACGCCTACCTGTAAGGTTTTCTAAAATGACTCTGAAGGCCAAAATTAGGAATAATTTCTCCAGAAAAGGAATGGTTGGCAACCCAATATTTCTTTTTCGAACACACCCCAGTGCGATTGTCAGTGGAGTAAAGGTCGCAACGCCGAGCTGGAGACATGTATTATCCAGTGAGAGCTAGAAGAGCATTAGATGCATTCATATCTATGGTGTCAGTGACACAAAGACGTAACTCCATTTTGGCCATTTTGAGAAAAAGTGGTTTACATGTAGTGAAGTTTTAGCGCGGAGTTAAAATTTGGGCGGCGCCTGCTCACTTTTCACTCGCCGCCCAAAATACGCTCGGTGCCTAGGCGGTCGCCGCCTGGGCACCGACCTAATCGCTGGGCGATGCCTAAATTCCAGCAGCGACCGAGCAGGCTACTGATCGGTCGGTCGCTGCTCTGATTTGTGACCATAGCTTTACAAACCGGACAAATAGCAGGATATTTTGCAAAATTTTGCTAATTGCAAGTTCGGGCTGATAAAGACGCAAATTAACTGGATAATTTGCGATCGGATAGTTCAAATAGCGGGATATTTGGCAATCTCAAGCTGATGATGACAGGCCTACTGTAACTTGAATGTGGTCGGCTTAGAGTAAAAGCCATAAGGACATTAAGGAACAGGCTTTTACAAAGAGTTAACACCCTTCTGGCACTCAGCAGACAGTGTTATGAAGACCCTAGACAGTGTAAACATCTTTCACGTCCTTGACATCGTTTTTTTCCTATTGTCTTGGTTGTCTCTCTTCATTTGTCACT
Source organism: Strongylocentrotus droebachiensis (assembly GCA_035222895.1). NCBI lineage: Eukaryota > Metazoa > Echinodermata > Echinoidea > Camarodonta > Strongylocentrotidae > Strongylocentrotus > Strongylocentrotus droebachiensis. The sequence goes on from JAVYIG010004982.1 coordinate 42,358, forward strand.
ATTTGCTCAGGCAAAAGAACGTATCTATTCAACTGTTGATAAACACTTCTCTACTGTATATATCATGCACTTCATTTAATGTTTGCTTTTTTGTAATGTAAATGAATCTTTTCTACTTGACTACTTCCTACAAATACATAACAGACATTTCCATACTCTACAGTTATAAAAAAGAAAAAAAGAAAAAGAGAATCTAAAGATCTCACTAATGACTAATTGGCATTTCCCTAGTGCTCAGGCAGAAGAACGTATCTATTCAACTGTTTGATAAACACTTCTCTATTGCATGAATCATGCAATTCATGTTACATTTTGTTTAAAATGAGAATGTGTCTTTTTCTTCTTTTCCTACAATGAATGGCAAGATATTTCTTTACTCTACAGTTATTAAAAAAGAGAAAGAAAAAGAGAAACTAATGATCTCACTCATGACTGGTTGACATTTCCCTACTTTACATATCATAGCAATAATAATGATAATGCTAAGTGAGTTCTTGAATAGTGCTCATATCTGTCATGCTTGACACCCCTGGATCTCTATCATGTACTTCAATCATTATCAACTTTCCTACCATTTGATTTTTCAAAATCATCAACAAATTTAGAATTTTGAGAGCAGCTTTTCTTTGTCCAAAAATATAAAATGCAATACCAAACTTGTTTAAATGCTTTGGATTACTAAAGGAAGAAATATTGGACCGCCATAGTCATCTTCTATCACATGCCCATTGGGTGTGGAACATACACTCAAACAATGTGGCAGTTCAGGGTTCAGTGTGTAGTGAATGAAAGTTGGGATAACAGTGAACTTTAAACGAATTGGGTAACTTTGCCTCAGATTCTGAAAAAAATCCTGGATTTAGCTCATGCTGCAACCATAATTATAAACCTTTAGGTCATACATGAATCCCATGACTTTTACAAGCCAATCGCCTGTCCGATTATCAAGATATCTATGATTGGAATTAGAAATTTCAGAATTTGTTTTCCTAATCATTTTTATAACACTACAGTCTATTGGGAAAAATGAGTATGGTAAAACCGGTCACTCAAATATTTTTACTTTTTTGAGGCACTTCATGATCATAATGAAACACAAGTTGTTTAGAGCTTCAATATTACACCATATCACAGACACTGATAACACGTAAGGCCATGCATCTTAGATTAAACATTGTTTAATGATGCCTTTAACAGAGGGCGGTTTCGTGAGATGCAGCCCTGCTGTCTTCCATAACCTACAACGGAGCACCACTATCATCATGTTCTGAATGCAACGGCGATGGGGGGTATCTCACATACCATGGATGCCCGACTGATAAGTGATCATTGGGTCTTTCACTGCTGGTGATACAGATGCATCCCTCATCTAGTCTACGAACCAGACCCTTGTCTGAAAGCTATTTGTCAGGGTGTCACCCTCAGTCCCGAAGTTGTTGTGTAACCAGGTTATCTTACTAACCCTATTGCCCTTTTGAGATTTCATAGGAGATGACAGTTTCATTACATCTAATGACAGCTACCTGTTGTGTATTGTCTTGGTAAAATAGCTCCATTTCTTCTTCTTCTTCATCTCTCTTCCTTGCTCTCATCCCTACCCCTCTCTTAGTCTTTTCCCCTTTCTCTTTCCCTTTCCCCCTCTCACTCCCTTTCCTCCCTACCTCTTCGCTCCCCCTCCTCCCCCATTCTTATTCTTTGGAGTCAATTTGTACCATATTATATTCTAGAGAACACAATAACATAGATTTGAAGTAGTATGAGCTACACCTACAATCAACAATATACTTCATTTCCTATTTTTCTTCTTAGCATTGATTGAGGTCAAGGTTAAAAATTAAAAAAAATCTGAAATATATGATAGCTTTGCCCTTTTCCTATGATATACAAGACATGATATACTTGTCAATTTTCTCCATGATAATCCTCTCACTTCCAACTTATCCATGACATTTGTTATCACTTTGGTAAGATACAATTATATTGATGTGTTATTGTACCCTCATTCCTAGCTGTGTATTAATTACTTAGTGTCGTATAAAACATACCAGGAACCCATCTTGTAAACAGTTTTGATTGATCCAGATTAATTGGAAGTATTCCAATTAATCATGATCTTACAAGCTCCTATCTCAGAGTTGAAAATGATATAAAGTTGCAACCAATTGGAATCAATTGCAACTGTCTATAAGAATGGGCTCAGGAAATCCAGCAAAGAAATATAAAATTATGAAAATCCCCTCTCCCTTCACAATCACAAATAAAGGCATCCTTGTCCCCAATCATGTCAACTTGGGACTCAGAAACCTCGACAAAGTCTCAAGAGAAAGTGTCATTTAGGGTCTGTACAGAGACTACTATGTTTATAATGAGGGAGTATGGATGGCCCCTACACACTCTATATAAGGTAATTTGGAAAGGTAGGCACGGAGAGAGAGAGAGAGAAAGACTGAAAGAGCAAAGGAGATCAATAATATGACAAAGAGAGAGCAAAGAAGTTCAAAGATATCAAAAGAAAATAGACAAAAGAAAATAGATGAAAGAATTAAAAGATAGCAAGATTGAGAACAGAAGTATAAAAAGAGATTTAATGTGTAGACAAAAGTGCAAAGCAACAGAGAAAATAGTGGGGAAGGAAAAGAAAGAGGGGAGCAAGAGAGTAAGAATAAAAGCGAGAGAGCGAGAAAGAGAAGAGAGTAAAAAGAAAGAGAGAAGAGAAAGAAAGATAGAGATAGAGAGAGCAAGGGAAAAGAGTAAGAGAGAATAGGAATACAGATCTCATGGTAGTCCTATTGTTCAAAGTAAAAATTGAAATTGTGTACTGGATATATCCCTCAAAAAAGGACATGGGATATGTATAACAATTTTTTTTTTAAGGGGGTCACTTTAGCCCAAGCCTAACTCGAAAAGTAAATCTATGCTAAAAACTGACTAAATGTGATTTTCTTCCAAACCCCTTTTAAATTTGAAGTGCATGTTCCATAAAGTCATTTTCCTCATTATATGTCAAGCCTTTGAATAGGAGACTGGCAAAACACAAATATTGGATTTCTATTGAACTGTGTGCTTAATTTGTAGTGCAAACAGAATTTGTGTCATACACACACAATACAGGCCCGGGATTCTCTTCAGGAAAGAAACAGAAAATGGTGTGCCGTTTCTATGGAGCGGGTAAATTTGGTTAGACGAGTCGTGTGAAAATCTAAGTGACATACAAGCGATCTGCAAACTCACGAGGACTATCATGCAAATGCTTTGCCACCATCAGAGCAGATAGATTACACAAATAGTGAGCTGTAGGGAAAAGCATTGTTTGGCTTATGTTCAACAAATGCATGGTTATCTGTAGGTTTTTTTTGTAGGGTAAATATGCAAGGTTTTAAATTAATAATTTGTGGTAATGATGGTCTATTTGAGGTTATCCACAACACAAGGCAATACATTTCCTTTTCTCCCTTAAGCGACTATTGTTGTGGTATCATCTAGTTATTCAAAGTTATGTACTAGTGCCAAGCAAAGGTAATCTTAATAATTATTAATCTATCTCCTCTCTTCCTATTTGATTTTGTCTAAGTTCATATAGCTCTGATTCAGGGAAATAAATACTTTACAAATTTTGGGGGCTACTTTTCAAGCTTGCTTGCATGAAAATAACACTCTTTATTTTGTTTTGAATTGAACTCTATGCAATTTTTTTTTTTGGGGGGGGGGCTCTTTTTGGCATTTCGGGGGCTACTTCGCCCTGAGCCCCAATGTATTTTTTTCCCTGCTCTGATTATACAACACATATTCAGGGAACAACTGACCCATCATCAATTGTGTACACTGGTGGTAATTCCTACCTTCCATAGTGGACAAAACATCCCCAGCCCACACTGTAAACCTAACCTAAAATACAACTGCAATCCTTGTCCTACATCTTTGAGCAAATAAAACTTGAGAAAATTTCACCAAATCATTATGTCAGATCAACAAAATTGTAACTTGAATATCGTAAGTCATTCCTTTGTGAGTTATTAATATTGTAAGTCATTGATATTATAAGTACATCTGTAAAGGCTAACAGTAATGTCAAAAGTTGTCTTAGCAGGGTTCGCTACATGTACAAGGAGTTCTTACATGTAACAGGGACAGGTTTGAATTATGAAATTACAAGTTTTAAAATCAGTGACAGGGTTAAAATGCATTCTAAATCAAAATTATTCCTTAATATTTATCTGGTAATTCTTAAAAGTATGGCTCAAATTGCACCAGACAGCACATACATGTAAGACCCCAGTGTTTCCAGGGACTTTAAGGGGTGTCTTCTCCCGGATGCAGGGACTTTGCTTGGTACACAACAATTGTTTGGGGCCCACCTTCATCTTAAACATGTTGTACCCAACGGAGCAAATCAGGAGCTATCAAAGGTAAAATCTGCTCCATTTTGACAGATTTCTGTTTGCTTTTCAAAATGTATGCTACAAGATTATCCTTAAACACATTGGTGTCCCTGTGTCCGGTGCACGCGATTTTCTACAATTGCAACACGCAGAAATCGTATTTGCCAAGTGAAAAACAAACAATCCCAAATCAGCCAGGGTTCTTGCGGATTCTTAGAACAGAAGATAATGTAGGCTTCCCTTAATATGAGGCATGAGGAAAATGTACATGTAGGTTCTTACGTATCACAGCTTGAAATGATGGATTGATAGCTCATTCAATGTGACTTACAAATGATTTAAAAACTTTTGACCTCTTTTGATCTATTTCTAACTTGCTCAATATGATTTGCTTTATGATTATGATTATTGCCTATATGCCGAACCCAAGATGCGCCAGGCTTGGTATCGACCTTGAACAAAAAAATAATCACTTATATGCAAAAAAAAACTCAAAAACACGACTTTAAAGAGACTTTAAGAAGAAGTAATAAGAATAAATCTTTGGCAATGATATTGACTCTCACCTGATAAATATTTTGATCATCGCTTATGTAGAAAACATCATCATCATCATCATAATTTTTCATTAAATCCATTGTAAGACAGACCAGACTTTCCTCAAGTTTAAAATCCACTGATGTACTATATACACTCCTCCAACTTTCAGTATATGTCAAATACTGCACTGGAAAAATCACACTTCTTTCATCCTCCAAAAATATGAGAACTAATCCTGCAGAGCTCTCTAAAACAAGTGATTAGAGATGTACTAGGGACCACAATCCTCAAGTACGCTCCTTTCTGGAGTAAGATTAATAATCAAACAAGTCTTCTTGGTTTCAATTGCTTACAAACAAGAACTAACGGCTGTAGCTTTATCGAAACTATCCACTTATAATGCAATACTTCCATCCTTTATCCTTGCATGTCACGATTGCAGACCTAGATATTATTCTCACAATAGCTATTGTGATGACAGCGGGAATCTTGCATTGTGCAAGAGCAGCAGGTCTTTCCGAACGTCAGACCTTTCCCGCAGAAATATGTCCACACCTTGCACCCCTCGGTTCAAGCTCTTTTTCCTCGGGAGCCATTTCTAAAAGAAAGGCGCTACATCCACATTCTCAAATACTGGTAGCTCCATTATTGTAAAGGAATGCACCCTTTCTTTTCTTTGCGGGAACTTTATAATGTTATCACAGCCGTATGACTCACAAAATGTCACACCAAAAACAAAAAAGGGATCATTTTGTCTCTGAGAGTTACAAGGACCCAAACTGTAAAAATGTATCCGGGTTAAAGTCCATTTAGCTTTTAACAGCCAATAACTCTTGTAGTTTTACAATAATAGCTGTGGTGAGATGATTTTTTTATATAATTTATACAGCTTGTGCCTTCTCACTCCCTATCTTCTTCATATTTTCTTTTGATCATCTAATAGGCTAAAATAGGCTAAAATTGTGTAAGGAATTATTGGAGTTAACGTCCCTTTGGTTCTTAACAGCCAATAACTCTTGTAGTTTGACAATAATAGCTGTGGTGAGATGATATTTTATATCATTTATACAGCTTGTGCCTCCTCACACCCTATCTTCTTCATATTTTCTTTTGATTATCTAATAGGCTAAAATAGGCTAAAATAGGCTAAAATTGTGTAAGGAATTATTGGAGTTAACGTCCCTTTGGTTCTTAACAGCCAATAACTCTTGTAGTTTGACAATAATAGCTGTGGTGAGATGATATTTTATATCATTTATACAGCTTGTGCCTCCTCACACCCTATCTTCTTCATATTTTCTTTTGATTATCTAATAGGCTAAAATAGGCTAAAATAGGCTAAAATTGTGTAAGGAATTATTGGAGTTAACGTCCCTTTGGTTCTTAACAGCCAATAACTCTTGTAGTTTGACAATAATAGCTGTGGTGAGATGATATTTTATATCATTTATACAGCTTGTGCCTCCTCACACCCTATCTTCTTCATATTTTCTTTTGATTATCTAATAGGCTAAAATAGGCTAAAATAGGCTAAAATTGTGTAAGGAATTATTGGAGTTAACGTCCCTTTGGTTCTTAACAGCCAATAACTCTTGTAGTTTGACAATAATAGCTGTGGTGAGATGATATTTTATATCATTTATACAGCTTGTGCCTCCTCACACCCTATCTTCTTCATATTTTCTTTTGATTATCTAATAGGCTAAAATAGGCTAAAATAGGCTAAAATTGTGTAAGGAATTATTGGAGTTAACGTCCCTTTGGTTCTTAACAGCCAATAACTCTTGTAGTTTGACAATAATAGCTGTGGTGAGATGATATTTTATATCATTTATACAGCTTGTGCCTTCTCACACCCTATCTTCTTCATATTTTCTTTTGATTATCTAATAGGCTAAAATAGGCTAAAATAGGCTAAAATTGTGTAAGGAATTATTGGAGTTAACGTCCCTTTGGTTCTTAACAGCCAATAACTCTTGTAGTTTGACAATAATAGCTGTGGTGAGATGATATTTTATATCATTTATACAGCTTGTGCCTCCTCACACCCTATCTTCTTCATATTTTCTTTTGATCATCCAATAGGCCGCTTGCATTTTTCTACTTGTCATATCATTCAAACGTCAAAAACTAGGTTGTGTCTATTATCATAATTATGACCAAGAAAAGTACCATTAAGAATACAAATTCTTGCATTCTGCTAGGTGTATCAATACACCAATTAGTCTTCCAGTTACACACTAATAAAAAGTCATTCTGTTTAAAAACTATACAGCTACTAACTAATTCATATCTGATCTCATTAGCTGGTCATATCTCTTCAAAAATTCACAAATGCATCTATTTTAAAGTGACTGGGTAACATTGCCTCAGAATGATAATTATAAACCTTTAGGTCAGTCAGGAATCCCATGACTTTTACAAGCCGATGGCTTGTCTGATTATCAAGATATTTATGATTGGAAATCAAAATTTCATCTTTCGTTTTTTCAACAAGTTTTATAACACTACAGTCTATTGGAGAAAACAAGTATGGTAAAACCAGTCACTCAAAGATTTTTACTTTTTTGAGGCTCTTCTTGATCTTTTTGAAGTGCAAATTTGTTAGGGCTTCAATATTACACCATATCACAGACACTGATAACAGGTAGGGACATGCATCTCAGATTTAACATTGTTAAACGATGCCTTTGAGTAGGTACCGGTATTCATAACAAATCCTTAGAAATGGGAGCAGGTGGGTAAATTAATAAAGCCCTTTTTGTCAAGACTCGACCTTCAACCGTGACTAGCTATAGAGAGGTGAATTGTCGTTTGGTCTAGAACCAGTTCGTATACTACCCAATTAGTCTATTCCCATTTGGTCTACACTGAGCCTGTCTACTATCCACATGGTCTAATAATCATGTTGTCTACTTATCATTTGGTCTAATGATCATTTAGGCTAATGGCCATTTGGTCTAATTTCTAATAGGTGAACTATCCATTTGGTCTATTGTTCATTTAGTATAATAACTAGTTAGTCTAATGCCTATTTCATCTACTATCCATAAAGTCTAATAATCATTTGAGGTTAAATTATTATTAGACTATATCAACGACATGTTTCTCCCATTTTTCTGCTTTTATCAAAACCAACTAAATATCACGGTGGACTTCCCCTTTAATAGTAACACCAGTCTTTTGTGCATCAACATATACATGTATATGGTATAATGGAATGTTCAGGCTGTATATATGTATATACTAAATGAATAAAAAAGATCTACTTTCGTGTTGAACCACTGACTGAAGTATACATACCGGTAACACATACATGTATATACATGTATACTGGCTAATGTGTGAATGCAGTTCTAACTGTAGCATATACAAGTGGATATAATGCCTTGTTCAGACTACATGACAATACTAAATACGTTGAACAGAGTGTGAATGTGACTACTATGAACCATGGAGAGACCATCAACACATAGTATGAATGCTGGCAGTAATGTACTGCGAGTGTGAATGTGGCTTTCAATAGCCATAGCATTACTACATGGATCTAACATTCTGTTCACACTAAATGGAAGAAATGGAGTATAGTGTGAATGTGACCCGAATGGACCATAGCATACATAGGCGGATCCAATGCCTTGTTCAGACTACATGAAAGTGTGGACACTGACCATGGTTATACTATAAAATATGGAGAAACTGCTGAGTTCAAAGATCAGGATACTAATACATTGAACTAAGTATGAATACGACAACCATGAACCATGTTTAGACCATCAACAAATGGATCAAATGCAGTGTTCATACTTAACGAAAGTGATATACTGAATGGAGTATGAATTAGATACCCAGCCCCTATGATATATGAAGCCCTGTGAAAACATCAACATAGACAGGTATAATGATACTAGAGATAGGTGCAGACTTTAGTACATATAGATATGATACACCAAATTAAATAAACATATAAGTATTTCTGTATAGATTTACACCTACAACAAAGGGTCATCGATATTATGAACCAACAAATCCGTGCAGTAATACATGACAGATTCGTTGGCTTAAAATAACGCTGACGAAATGTGTGATGTCTACAATTATATTGTGAGTAATGTACACTATGTAGAAATAGTTCTGTGAAAACACCCAATATATTTCATCTTATCAGACTTATGGTAAATCATGTACAGAAATAATTAACCTGATATAAGAAGTGAGCTTGCATAAATATGTACATGCTTCAGTTTTATATACCATTCATCTATGGAGTGCCAAAGTGTCAACCTATTTAATTCCTTACAAAACATTTCAATTTTGTTTTTAAATTATATGAAATTCATTGCATCTTGAAGTTGTGAATTTTGATTTATACCTGATACAGTGTTTCATCCAGTTGTATATTGAGGGCACAAGCAAAGATTTTATACCATTATCCCATCAAATTTTAGTAGTGATGCACATTTTTGTATTAAAATTTGGTGGTTATCTTACAGGTTAACACAAAGGATATTAAAGACAACATTGTCTGTTTGAAGCAAAGAAGTCATTAACTCCTATCCTTTCACACAGAGTTAATATTCTTCTGGCTCCAAAGACAGAAAGCATTAAAGTCACAGCCTCCATTAATACTCATGAGCCTATGATGCAAGGGGACAGGTACGAAGCAAGGGGAGAAAATTAATAGCTTTGTTTCAGGCTGAATGTCTTTAAAATTTCAATATTGTGTGTGGCTCTTCGCGGATTGATACCATCTACTGTGCCAAATTATTCTGAGGCCAGGAAAATCTGACGTGAGGAGCTGGTATATGATACCTTGAAAACTTTATATCGTTGGTCATTTGTTTTTGTTATTGACAAGGTACAAAATGATGTTGAAAGTTTTAGGATAAGTTTAATTCACTATTCATTTCAATAGACACTCAGGGGATAAAAGGGGGGATAAAAGGGGGGATAAAAGAGGCAATATTTCTCCTTAAGTCTAATGATAATAACATGTCTTGTGTACCCCGGGTAGCGTCATCAGTCACTGAGGGCCCTGCAATCATATATTATTTCCTCATCTTTATCATATACTATCATATGGAGAATTAGAGTTTAACAATGTGTAAACTGGATTGAGAATGATTTCTAGTGGGCAATTACAACTACCATGTCTAAAGAATAAATGTACCCAATGTATATAAACACAAAATGTATGATGTACTAATATAAACATACACCAATGAATACATGTCATTATATATGTATACTAGATCATAAGATGTGGCTAAAAATAAGTGATAAATAAGACATTCAGACTGGAACACAGACTAGCCACAAACAAGAGGACAGTGAGGATTATGTACGAGGTGTTTAGATAGATGGTCAAGGTGGAAGATATTTGCTGAAAGGAAATTTGTCAGGTATGCTTACATAAGAGGAATACAGAGGAGACGGTCGGCGACTCTGAGGGAAAAATGCATTTTAGATTTTAGATTTTTAATTTATGAACACGAATAACATTGAAGACAGAAAAGCATGTGTATTACACATGTATTGGCATTAGAATGAATAGCTTCTAAGGCAAAAATAATGGAAGAAAGAGTGCTTTTGAAAACAACAAGGAATGTTGTTGAAGCATTTGCATAAAGGTAATACAAAGTTTTGGGAAATTTTGAAAATTGGCGGGATAGTGATTCTTTACAATTTTGATATATTTGGATGCCCCTGTGGATGAATTATCAGCACTAGAAAATTTAGCCCCTAAAAAATTTCTGCTTCCGAGAAAAATTGAATATATAAATTTCAAATACAGCCTGCGGGCGTACAATGGTAGCTGCGACCATGAAAATCTCAGAATATGTAGTTGTGATATATAATTTCCAAACGGGAATAGCTAATCGGTCGATTTTAGTCAAGAAACATCGTTTTATAGTTTAATTAATATCTTGACCTTGAGAGGGAGCTATACAACATAAAGAGTTTATTATTTACAATTTCATAACTTTAGACTCGATTTAAACCGCGACAACGATCACTGGATATTGTAGGATCGCATATGCTTCCAATATGTTCATTTGAGCCGAATTCATGACCCCATACCAAAACTTTGTATTACCTTTAATAATAAACTATAATTGTCATCATCCTGTTATTAAGGAAGGAAAAATTGGGGGTGAGAAAAAACAATTAAGGTCCTTCTTCGAAACAGAAGAAGCCTTCCAAAATTTGCCTTGCACATTTCCTGATTAAATATGGAAAAACAAACACATAATCACTACTGTGTTATTTCTACTGCGACAAGCAGCTTACTTTCATAATCAATACATGTATCCTATACTGCTGCTACTTCTATACCACATCTATCAATCTATGAATCTAAAAAGCATATATTTGAGAAAAGGAGTAAATATATTTTCCACAATCCATACAAATCTTGATCTGGAAGCACAAAGCAGCATCAACCGATTTGCACATACCAAACAACAGATCACATACCAACATAGATTTACATTAATCCATTATCAACCAGAATAAACGATTTAAAAATTCACAACAATAAAAACATGAATTCACAACAATAAAAACATGAATTCACAATCTTTCTCCATTCAAATCAATACATATCTGTACTGAATAAGCATGTGGTCTGTCAGTATGTTTACAGCATACAGACATCTACAAGTAACATTGCATTAATTGGTAGAATAGACAAGAAAACAACAAATTATCCTGATAAATTGCTATAAGAATAGAAAGACTTGAAGCACTTGTATGAATAAGGAATCACGCAATTCACTGAAGAGGAGGATGGAGAGAGAGAGAGAGAGAGAGGGGGAGAGGGAGAGGGAGAGAGAAAGAGGGAGAGGGAGAGGGAGAGAGAAAGAGGGAGAGGGAGAGAGAAAGAGGGAGAGGGAGAGAGAAAGAGGGAGAGGGAGAGAGAGAGAGAGAGAGAATGCTGATAGAATACAATACAGTATAAGAGAGGAAAAAGAATTGAGAACATGAAATGAAATGCGATAAAGGAGGAAGAAACAAAGCTGCTTACTGATGAAGTTGGAGTGTAGCTCCCTGTGGAGCCTAGTCGGCTCCCTGTCCCGGACCCATACCTGGATCCACTTCCTGGAGTGTAAGAGGAGGATCCCGAGCTCCCTGAGCCATAGCGGCCTGAGCCATAGCCAGAGCCTCCGTACGACATGATTGTTAATCCAAAAGTGGGCAGGTATCACAAAAGTGATGCGTGAAGTAATTCCTCACAAATAGCAGTCAGTTGGTTTTCCACAAAGCTTCCAAAAACTGAATGTTTATATTCCATAAATGCTGTCTCTGCAGAATCAGTTTGGTTTATTCCACAAATAAAGCACAGTTCTGTAATACTAGTCAGAATATCATACTGGACTTTGATAATGGAAGATTGGTATCCTGTATGGTCTACAAATCACAGTAGATGCGATGGAGACCCTAATCCAAAACTGTGTCACCAGTCCCACAGGTAGAGATCCGTTGAGGGTTGGAATGAATTCTTGATCGGATCAAGTTCAGTGTTTTATACAGCTAGCTCCTGGACTACAAACAAAATATATGTGTAATTACAAAACCAAGGACGAAGGTCGAAAGAATCATTTCAAACTATCCCATGGATAGTTCGCAAATGATTCCAGTTGATATATTTCAAGTCTCCCCAGCTTAACAGAAGCAGGCACAACCATTGACCTGAACCTATCAAAGGCTAGACTGTCCAAATTCAGCTAGACCTCCAGAGGCTACAGGCAATACTATATTTTTTTCTTCACCTTCTCTGAGAAATGAACTGCTTGAGAAAAGAATTCTCGGCTGTCAATAATGATTTTACCACAAGCTGTGCGCATGGGGTTTGCAAAGAGTTTACTGCCACAATTAGAAAAGGATCCGAGCGAGCACTCCAAAAGAAACATTGGGAGGAAACGTGAGGTTGCCGCTCAAACGACATCAATTTCCTGTGCACGTGGTACTTCCAGGCAAGCCAAATCCACGGGAACGTGCCTTGATTGGCGTAATGACAGGTTTCAATATACCCTTCATGAATATGAAATATTAAAGAGTGAAGCACAATTAATGCGATAATTGGTGCCTCCAGTTGTACACCTGGGCATGGAGCAGGGTGTCTAGTGACTGTAACTGAGTGATAGGCATAATGACAGATATTCTTACAAAGTTTCACTATAAAACCAAGCTGCTTGGGTTCAGTCACACTGATCACTGGTGCCTACATTCCTACACCTGGGTAGAAAACAGGTCTTATAAGTCTAAGTAAGTGATTGGCATAATAACACCTTCTAATAAACCTTCCACAGTAAAACCAAACTGCTCAATTCTCGCTACCCCAAATAGCGATTCTGCCGAGATCCGGGGAAAATCCTGAAAACGCGCATTGCATTATGGGATAGCTTTTCGACATTACAGCTTCCTGTGCATGCGCTATATTACTAGGCGCGATAGCGCAAACGTAAAACGCCGTCGCCACACAACGTGTATGCACCGAATATGTCGTCTGCTCGGTCCTGTTTTTTTTTCGCAAATATTTCAACGTTTATTTGAACATTTCATTCGTTGTTTTTTGCGTCTTTTGACATCAGTGACGATGGTTTTCTTTTGTGAGGCTGCACAGTGCTGGGCTCATGATTCCAAGCGTAAGAACCCTGAAAAATGGGGGTGGATGAAGGCCGTGACTTGGGATGGGACTCTATACCGGAAGTTGTAGTGACGACCCGAGAGAGTGAAAATTACCTCGTCTCGCGAATTTCGAGATTTTCGTACCTATTTAGGGTAGCGAGAATTGCAGTCACATCAATGAGCAAGTTGGAACATCAAGTTGGTACACAAGTTGGTAGACAAGTTGGCCCACAAGTTGGTCCACAAGTTGGTACACAAGTTGGTACACAAGTTCATACACCTTGGTACAGAACGTAAATTATCTTCCACTTTTACGAGAGTGAATGGTGAGATAACAGCTTCTACTAACCTTCCACAAATAGAACAAAGCTGATGGTTGTAGTGACAGCAATCGTTGGCTCACAAGGACTTCATCATATACAATTGGTTAAAAATGGAGACGTTCAATCAACAAACTTCCTCCCTTCTCCAAAGCTCCAGGGGTTAAAGAATTGACCTAATAATGAAGGGTACTATCCAAGTGATTGCTACATGTTGGTAAACATTGGTTCAAGGCACACAGAATTCCACATAATGACTTCATCAATGACTTCCTGCTTGATTGACTGAGAATCAGTTGCTATCCAGAAGAAGAAGAAAAAAATAACTGCTATAAAACAGGTTCTCATTAAGTTTGTTTAAAACTTAGATTTTGAATGTTGACAGTACAAAAAGACTGTGACCTCAGCCCTCCCCTTCAATGGCAATAAGATTCCTAATTTAGCAAGAGGAAGTTTGGAACTTCCAGGAAAGTCTTGTGACAATTATTGTGCAGATGCTTTGGGGATATACATGTACTTGAAGGAAGATCCATCCAAGCTGACTTTAATGATGCCAGTTCATCCAAAGCAATTTCAAGTTAACAAAACAATAACAAATTAATAAACAAATAAGAGATTTTTAAATCCTCAGCTGTGGTATGTTTGCATACCATAATTAACGGTGTATAAACCGCACCTTTTTGCCGCCGAAAAAATTTCAAAGTCGGGGGTGCGGTTTATACACGGTACATCAAAAAAAAAAAAAAAGTTTCAATTTTTGCCCCTCCATCTGGCGCTATGCCTGGCAATGTCTCCCAGCTCGATAATCGGTGTGTTGACTCACCACACGGAAACTAGAACAACACTCAAATTTGTCTGTCATCTTGGTTTGAAAGTAATCTTTCTGATAGATCCCAATATGTAGTTTATAATAATAATTCCTCCGATTTTTCTTCTATAACATGGTGTACCACAAGGTTCTATCCTAGGTCCCTACTGTTTTTTAATTTACATTACCTTAATGATCATACACAAGGGTGAAAAAAAAGGGGTGCGGTTAATACACAAGGGCGGTTTATACTACGTTAATTACGGTAGATGTTCTGCTTTCGTACTTTTCACAATTTTGAAATGGTAACAAAAGTAGCTGAATTGTTTATCAACTTGTTTAGGAGTTGTTAAAAAAAATCCCTGAAAGTTTCAAGAGAATGCATCATCTAGTGAGGTTAGAAAGATAAAAACTTTTATTTCTAAATATACAATGGTCAAAGAAACCCTGAAGTCATTGATATATCATTGTGTCTAATGATATCAAAGAGACCCCATACTTTTCTCAAAAGCCATAAATCTTGCTCTCCATTAACATTTTTAGCATACATTTTCAAAGGTTAAATACCGGTAGTGCCTTAAAGAATCTTGTTGATGTTTTGAAAAGTATATGTAACCGCAATGCGCAAGTTATCTGCTATTTTCCCCCTGAAACTAATTTACAAAAACCCCAATGTTAAACCATTCACTAAAGTATGCGTAAACAGATACCTTACCAAATAACATGTTGTGTTTAATGTACCAATAAGGCAAACATTAAAGAAAAGACAGGTGAAATAATGATCGGCAATCAAACCCTATATAGCCTTCAAAGTGTCACAGCAATAAGCACAACAGGTCGGACCATGTCTGATAAACAAAATTTGTGTCTTGAAGAAATTTCCCAAGATGCCTGACTCGCCAAAGAGGAGGCTGAGGAGAAATAGAATAAGGCAACGACAACCCCGGGGGGGGGGGGGGGGGGGGGGGGGGGGGGGGGGGGGGGGGTACTCACGTATACTGGGTATACGGGGATGTGCCGCTCGGAAGGGTGACTTTTTCAGGAAAGATCCTTAGACATGGGTCCCCTTTTCATTAAAAAAATCCTTAGACATGGGTCCCTTTTTTCATTTATTCCTTTCCCCTCTTTTCTCCCTCATTTTCTCCTGGATTTTGGGATTTGCTCCTACATTGAAAATGCCTAAATCTCTCCCATCTCTAAATAAATGGACCCTTCGATGATTGCATTTCCAGTGTACGAGGTGTACGCACTGACCTCTAAGTCAGTGGGTGTCCGTACGTAGCTCGTAAAGTCAACTAGATCCCGGGGTACCACATATATCAGGACCCCATGGGCTCTATACCGGGTACTCATATGGCATAATGCGCGCTAGGTATGGTATCCGCCCGTATAGGGGTCGTACCCCCGGAAACTTGTAGCGCTTCGCACGCTGAAAGATCGGCAGCTATACCCTGCGTACCCTCTGCCCAGCAGCCGGCCAGCAGCGGGGCTCAAGCAGGGAGCTATATAGCCAATGCTTGAGAGCTCGTGTACGGGTACGTTAACAGGAAAAGTCCTTCAATTAAAACAGATGCTAGAGGTGCTAGCACAGTATTATTATGTTGCATGGTGTTTTCATCTTTATGTGTGTAAACTACTTGTAAACTACATGTAGTATGGTACAGTTTACTAATAAAGAACTTTATCGAGAAACTGCAAAATTATTGGCCATTGTATTATTACACACATAGGTGCATTACTATCCTGGCTGTGTATTAAAGGCTGTGCTATTAGTATTGATTCTCAACATTTCAAACACCACTGTGTAAAACTCAACCAATTTCACTAAAAATCGATACTTTAGTGACAATCAATAAGATCTAAATAGCAGTAATATACATTTTTTAACTTTCCGATGTTTGAAAGAATAATTTAAAAAATCAAATTGTGAGTCCACTGTCGAACTTGCCGATCAGCCGCATCGGCATGATTGTGTGCATCTCTGTGTTATGAGTGTATTGACTATTCATATATTTAAATGCTGCCTATTAACGCGTAGTGCAGTGCTAGAGGTCAATATGCATTAGCGTTGACTCTCCATATGCTTTGCTGGAGTGTATTATTACAGCTAAAAAATGTAATATTTGAAGTTTGAAATCCTTAGACATGGGTCCATTTTTGACAAAAAATCCTTAGACATGGGTACCTATTTCAGCAAAAGGACCCTTGGATGTGGGTATGGGTTCGGAGGTCTCAGCCGCACACCCCCGTCCGACTATAATCTGAGTACCCCCCCCGGGACGACAACACAATGGTCTGGTCAGACCATGTAAAAATAGAAGTACATTCAAACCTGTCTATAAAGTCCAAAGAAGGAAGATACACAGGAATGTGTTCACTATAGACAGGTGATCTTTCTATACAGGTTCTACATCATATATTTCTTTCTACATGTAGATGAACAATAAAAGAGTCTGCATGGTCAAACTTTGTAATGTTAGAAGCATACTTAAAATCTGTCTATAAAGACCGCAACAGATACACAGGAAAGTGTTCATATTAGACAGGTGATCTTTCTATACAGGTTCTATGTGTAGATGAAAGATACAAGAGACCACAGGGTCAAACTCTGTAATGTTAGGAGCACACTCATAACCTGTTTATAAGGGCCATGGTTTTGGATACAGAACAATTGGTCATACTGAGACAGCCGGCTTTTCTAGACAGGTAACTCTTCAAAGATGAACAACATAAAAGACCCCGATCAACTGGAGACCATCAAAACAGATTTGACTGTATAACAAAGCAATCGACTCCAATAAGTCTGCAGAGGCTCTGAGACGGTGAGAGGGAAACCCTTTGATGAATCCAATAGCTGTTGTCATAGAGTACCAGGAAACGAGGATTCATTCGAGACTAGTTAATGAGTCTCATGTCTGTCTTAGTAATGAGACGTTCGTAAAGGAAATACCAATGAACTTAGTATGAGCGTCATTTACCACTATTAATTGCACGAGACAAATAAACCATCAAACTTTAGCAAAATAACTATATACACATCATTCACATGTAAGAAGTGTGATTTAACGCTGGAGAGTTAGAGCTTAAACACAACTTGAAACATCTCAAACAGTAACAATGGTAACCTTTTAAACAAGCTCTGGAAACAAACGAAGAAGAAGAATATGATATTAATCCAAAGAAAATCTCACTATTCCTGTCCAAATCCAAAGGACACAACAGAGAACCAAAATAGAGCTTTACACAGTTCTGGACAACTGAAGAATAACACTGAAGCACAAATCTCAACCTGGATTAAATAGTGTCGCAACCATTTAGCACACAGAGGTATCACAGATGCAAAGAGAACAGGCCCTTGAAAGTGACATATGGATTCCATGAGCGGAATCAATGAAGACCTTCACGGAGGGAAAACAAAAGAAATTGATAGAGATATGCTATAAGCATATGCTCTGAATCCATAAGGCAGTGCAACTCTACCACAGTGCTGTGTGAGGTCAGTTCAGGTAGCATCGATGTAACATTAGATCTGTTTACCGCAGAGATAGACAATACATGTAAGTGAAGATGTCAGATATAATCCCACGCGAGTAGAATGGATGTGATTATCCGAAGGGTTTAGCGTTACCCAAAGGAGGTATATCCCACTTTCCTATCCCAATCCCAAAGCACGGGGTAAACGAGGGTGAGAGCGTACGATGCTGTCGGTCCTGTGATGGCGTCGGGGATGATTCGCGGCGACAGACAAATGGATTACCTAATCCGTGGATCAACAGATCAATGGGGGGATTATCCAGGTCGCGAGAGGCATACAACGTTTGGCGGGGCTTAATCCTTACGTGTAACAAAGACGAAGCCACGACGTGACAGGTTCAAATGTGGCGTGGTGTGGGTAAAGCGCACTTCGACCGAGGCGTGCTGCATGAGATGGGATGGGACTCTTCTACCAGTGCATGGAGATCGCATCCCAAGCCAAGGCATGTTAATGGGATGCAAGGGATGATGCGGGAGAGGGATGAGGGAGAGAGAGAGATGAGAGTCAGATGGGGATGGAATCTCAATCATCTCAGGCTTGGTGGATAGGACCACATTCCACTCACAGCTGGGATTAAAGGACAAGGGTCAGACAGGATTCACAGATTGAGCCATCCTTCATTAAAGGGACAGTAGCAATCATAAACATAATCTGCATTTACACTGCAAGCAAAATTCCATGTTTTTTCACACATTCAGGTATTTCCTCAGTACCAGCAAACACGATTAAAAACCAAAATTTAAAAAAATCCACCTCTAGATTTTTTTTTTTTTTTTTTTTTTTTTTAACGCCTGCCAAAATTTCACCTAATTTTGCAGTGTAAATCAAAACTTTGGTAAGATTCTGGTTTTTCTTCACATGAATCTCAGCGCTTCTCACCAAAAAAAATCAATCTGGGCAAACAACTTTGTATTCATATATCGGTCTGCATTTGACACAAATCAAACCAGACAATGGATCAAGCTCTATCTAAAATTAATTTTTGAACAGAAGGAGGTCTAATCAAGTCAACTTGATATTTTTTTTAACATCCCTTTGAACAGAATTACTGGAATAAGGGTCATTAGGTGCAACTTTCTTGAAAGACGATTCTCTTTAGTTACCTCAACCCATGTAGGATCGTATGCCAAAGGAACATCCTAGGAATGCATCACATTACAAGCAACCAAATTATTTCTGGGGTTCTCTTTAAAAATTAGATCGACAAGACAGTATCACAAGCAATTTGGAAGCCAGGGCGCTGCATAAATTGCTGTATGAAGAACAGCAGGAAAATAAATCAGACAAATATGACACTTTGCAGCCACAGGGTTCATCATGTGCCAGAGTTATCATCATGGTATCAACACCCTTCTGTATCTAAACACACTCAAACAATAAAGAGTGCGAATACAAATATTTTTGGGGTTCTCTTTAAAACAGACCAACAACAGAGTATAACACCACAAGCAATTTGGAAGCCTGGGCTGCGATATAAATTGATGTTCAATGAACAGCAGGGAAATAAATCAGGCAAATATGATACTTGCAGCCACAAGGTTTATGATGTGCAAGAGTTATCATCAGAGCATGAACATCTTTCTGTTTCTTAAGTCACTCTGTTCGCCTGTCTTCATCAGACCAAAGTTGTTGCAAAATAACCGCTATTTTAACTGGCCCGATCTCAAATTAGCCAGCTATTTGGTCAAGAAAATACATAACGAATGGACAAAGTCTAAAGTCTAATACACTAGGCTTCTTCTCACAAATGTGTATTTTTGCTATTGCAATAGACAAATAGTGGTCTTTTGATGATGATAAACAGATTAACACGTATGCCAAATTTGACTTTATCATGACCTTCTCATCTTTGAATCCAATTTTAAAATGTCAGGATGATATTACTATGAAAGATGGTAGGTGGCTTTCACTGCAACATAAATTGAAGAAAAGCATGGTGAAAATTGTCATCTTGCACATAACAGAGTTCTTCTTCTTCTTTTCATTCTTTTTATCATCTCAATTTCATTACTGAATGTCTTAATTTTATATTTGCCTCTTTTAGATTGTACCATTTGCATTTATTTGATATGCTGCAGTTTCATTTGTAAATACAAGATGTATCAGCTTTTAGCTTTGACTTTAAATTGTGTATCAATAAACCTTGTCAACTCAATTCAAATCAATTCAATTCAATCCAATCCAATAGGCCATTTTCGTAAGGTAATCAAATTTAATGCACAAGTCTTTGTGAAGTGCCTCAATACACACTATTTCAATAGACAGAACCTGAACTGCATACATTAGTTGTTACCAGGTTGGACAAACATTATGGCTTGACCTACCTAGCAACACTTATTATCTGCAGTTGCATTCTGACTATTGAAATAATATTATTCTTATCAGGTGAATGAAATAATTTGTATTGAGGCACTTCACAAAGACTTGTGCATTGAATTTGGTTACATTACAAAAATGGCCTATTCAATCCAATCCAATCCAATTCAATTCAATTCAATTCAACTCAATTTAATTTAACTTTCAATTCAATTTCAATTTCCATACAAGAGTGAGAAGACATGTAGAACCCAGGCTGAGCCAAACACAACAGGACAAGGAACAGGTCATCTTGGGTCAACTGATCCCAAACAACTGTGTTGATGATCGCTCCGAGATTTAATGAAACCGTCAATCGTCAAGAGATGCTGGTATATGATATGAGAGGCATTCATTGGATTGATAACGATAGCTTGTCAACATGAGACGATGCTAAAGGACTGGAGGGGGGAGGGGGGGGGGGGTTTCTAGTATATAAGATATATGGTACGCCTAGGAGATATCTATGGGCTATTGATACAGGGGTATCTTTTGGTATACATCGCATCCAATTCAAATAAATGCGAGCATTATGATATACAAGGCATCCATTGGATTGATAACATTTGCTTGTCAACATGAGATGATGCTAAGGGACTGGGGGAGGAGGGGGTGAGGGTTTCTAGTATATAAGATATATGGTATGCCTAGGAGATACATACATTGTATATCTACGGGCTATTGATACAGGGATATCTTTTGGTATACACAATGCATACAATACAAATAAATGCGAGCATTGTGATATAAAAGGCATCCAATGTAGGTATATGCTAGTCTCATGATAAACAAAAGTCATCTTATAAAGACAGATGCTAGTCTCATCATACACACTTCAACCCGTGATTTACGATGCATCCTTATACCAGCTCCTTGATAGTGAAACATGAGGCATCCCTCCATTTACAATTCATCCAAGAATGATTGATGATATGTAAGGCATCCCTCTCTCTCTATGTATACAAATGTGTGAAATACGATGTTGCATTCACATGGCCAGATGGATAACACTAAGGCCCAAAATACTGCACTTAATGAATGTGAATTGGGCCCATGCCTGTGTAACAGCAGCAACATGGACATCCTTCAATAACATGTGTTCAATATCCATGTACATACATTGGAGATAAATCCATTCCAAACGTATGCTTTCTAAAGAAATAGGAACTCATAACAAGGAAGGTCATGCATTGAAATTGATTTTCTTTCTTCTATTAGTTCCTGTACTACATCTGTTTCCGTATTTCTGAGGTTGATTCGGTAGTCCCTCTCCAGTCATAGCAGATGTTATCAAATAGCCACACAATCAAATGTTCAATGTTTCCTTCTTTGTGCACATTCTCAACTAAAGAAATAAACAGAAGCACTGTTGTGAGAACAGATATTAGGATCCATGTAAAGAAAGGAATATTCCTCTGCTGAAAGATCAAAACAAATTAAGACTTCAATCACAATCATGGAGCTCCAATGTAAAAATACACTGTAGTCCCATGCATAGAGATCCCGATTAGTACTCAATGGCATCCTCAACAAGTGTTCTGCAGACTCCTACAATGTCTACCTTATTCCATCACACATTCAAATGTTCAATGTTTTTTTCCTTTGTGCACATTCTCAACTAAAGAAATAAACAGAAGCCCTGTTGTGAGAACAGAAGTCCATGTAAAGAAAGGAATATTCCTCTGCTAATATCAAAACAAATTAGACTTCAATCACAATCATGTAGCTCCAATGTAAAAATACACTGTAGTCCCATGCATAGAGATTCTGAGCAGTACTTTATGGCATCCTCAACAAGTGTTCTGCAGACTCCTACATTTTCTACCTTATTCCATCACACAATCAAATGTTCAATGTTTCCTTCTTTGTGCACATTCTCAACTAAAGAAATAAACAGAAGCACTGTTGTGAGAACAGAGATTCATGTAAAGAAAGGCATCATTCTTTGCTGAAATATCTAAACAAATTAGACTTCAATTACAAATCTGTAGCTCCAATGTAAAAATACACTGTAGTCCCATGCATAGAGATTCCGAGCAGTACTTTATGGAATCCTCAACAAGTGTTCTGCAAACTAAAACATTTTTTACCTTGTTCCATCACAAAATCAAATATTCAATGTCTTCTTCCTTTGAGCACATTCTCAATAAAAGAAATATAAAGAAGCACCGCTGTGAGAATAGAGTTCCATAAAAGAAAGGAATATTCCTCTGCTGAAATATCAAAACAAGGTAGACTTCATTCCAATCTGCAGCTCCAATAAATATACACTGTAGTCCCACATGTAGAGATTCTGAGCAGTACTTTATGAAATCCTCAACGAGTATTCTGCAGACTCCCACATTCTACCTCCTGCCATCATAAATCAGCTGATGTAACACTAGATCGGTGTAACAGATACCCTACTCCAGTCCAGACACAACAAACCACAAACCACAATCCGTTGAAGCCCTGCCTATCATTAAACACCAGATCCCCTTTGCTCCACTAATCATATGAGATATGTTCAATCATTAAAGTTTACCCAGCTGCAAATGACCTGCATCTCCTTCAATAC
This sequence comes from Strongylocentrotus droebachiensis, assembly GCA_035222895.1. NCBI lineage: Eukaryota > Metazoa > Echinodermata > Echinoidea > Camarodonta > Strongylocentrotidae > Strongylocentrotus > Strongylocentrotus droebachiensis. The sequence continues at coordinate 65,483 of JAVYIG010004982.1, forward strand.
CTCCTCATGAATGACATCCAACTGCCCAATCTGGTTTCCAACAAAAGCAATCGTTTCTATTGACTTCACAAACATGTGTTAAAAGGATTAGCCAGATTTGGGCATGTTCTACACAAACACTCATTGTGCAATCCAAATGCAGGGCGACATTTCTCCCTGCTATACTCCTGGCATATTTTCCCTGGACAATCTTGTCAGCTTTCAAATGTCTTCATTTAAAGTCTCTCCAGCATGCAACAAATACAGTTTAAACCCTCTAGAGGAATTCCGGCACAGGTGCTGAACTTGAACATACCTCAGAGGTACATCCGCCAGCAAACGTGTGAAAAAACAGGATTTTTTAATAGCAGCAGTGTCGATCCCACCATGCACTCTCTCTCACACACACAATAAATATCACTTTGATTATGCGGCCTATTCATGAAGTGCGAAGCAGCAAAAGACCCCCGGGATATTATGTGCATGCAGTGGTGTCAAACGCAGGTGATCGTGATTGTTGAGAGAGAAGGAGAGGGAGGGAGAGAGATGCATCAAAAAAGGAAAAGAGGAAGAGAAAGAACTGATATGCGAGCAGTGCTGCGATGTAATTTTTTTATATGTAGGGAATAACCAATTCCATTTCACTTCATTCATAAATCAGCTAAAGAGAGGGAGAGAGAGAGAGAAAAAACATAGAGTGAGAGGGAGACAGAGAGAAAGAGAGAGACAGAGAGAAAGAGAGAGACAGAGATAAAGAGAGAGAGAGAGAGAGACAGATAAATAGATGGACAGAAGGAGAGACAGACAGACAGAGAGATAGAGAAAGAGATAGAGATAGACGCAGAAGATATATATATATATATATATATGTATGTATATATATGCAGAGGGAGAGAGAGAGGCAGACAGAGAGAGAGGGTAAAAGAGACCAACACTGTTAGCTCTACAGATCATGATCCTTGTGATCATAATACATGAACAATAGTTCACAATGGGTAATATTAACAGCAATCACAGCTCTCTATTATCCTCCCCCAGACAGGTTGCACACAAGACCTAATCAAGTGTGACCATACACTAGAAACCTTATCACATACTGTCTCTCTATCTCTTCCTCTCTCGCTCTCTCTTTCTCTCTCGCTCTCTCTTTCTCTCTACTCCCCCCTTCTTCAAAGGGGGCTGGAGAAGATAGAGTGTGTGAGTTACATTTTTCTCTGTCACCTCCTCTTTTACTGTCCACCTGCTCATCCTTTCATCATCCTCTCTCTCCCTCTCCATACATCTCCTCTGCTTCTCTTTCCCCTCTCTTTCCCCTTTCTCTCCCTCTCTCTTCCTCTCCCTCTCCCCTCCCCCTCTCTTCTCTCTCTTCCTATCTCTCTCTCTCCCTCCCGCCCTCTTTCCATTGCACAGCATTCTGATTTCTAAAGCTATATGAAAAACAATGAATTTCTATCATAAAGACCTTCAAGACACGCTTACTAAAAAAATAAAAAATAAATACTCCGATCCATTCCTTCCTAAATTACCAATGAAGTATCAATCACCACAGAAAATGCGGCACTGCAATAATGCCAACATTTCCTTTGATTCGCAACATGGCCTAATAAAATACATTTTTAATCATGATACATTTTGCACCATCAATCATGCTAGATTTACAATTTGATCCCATTTCTATTGCCTTTCCAAGTCCCTACCGGTAAATCCTTTCTGTTTGATCTGTGCTCTAGGCTGGCATACATGTACATCTATCATAATAGACAATGTCTTGCATGTGAATGAAAAGGAATACGTACTGTGGATCAATGAGCATTGAGCAATAACATGTCAGAACCTAACAATCGTTTGAAAACAAATGATTTGAATGAAATCTTCGCATTAACGGTTTCGCAACAATTATTCCACATTTTGCGGTTCGGTTCGATAACTTTTGATTCAGAGCACCCAAACATATACCAAATAAATGTGTACAAAGGGCAACAATTGCTGCACATACTGCACCCATTTGGTTCATGACTATATTGCATTAGATGCTAGGTATTTAAAAAAAAAAAAAAAAAAAAAACTTTTAAAATCCTTAGATTGGCAACACTTGAGAGATTAAATTGGTGTTTTTCAATCAAAATTGGCCGTTTAAAAAACTCTTTGACGACATTCTCCCTTTTGTATATTGTTTTCGGCACATTGTATTTAAAGATAAACTTTAGTACTGGTAATGCGATTGGGTTGTGAAAGAAAAGGTGTGGAAAGGATCAGAAACAGTTGATCATGTAGCATGTACATGTAAGTATTGGTGTGCACTGCAAGGTTCTGGAGTCATCAAAATCATAATAAATTTGACCGAGTCTTGGTAAAGTAACAAGCACTCACATAGAAAGCTATATATGGGACAACACACATGGTGTCGGGGCTAGTACTACCTTGATTTCCTTGTCTTTCTATGCTCATTACTCAGCCAATATACATTTTCTTCCAAAATTGTTTGGCACATGTCATTTATTTGTAATCTTGAACATTCAGTGTAAGTTTCGTTTGATTCTGTGAGAATTATTTTTTTTTTTTTTTAGCAGTACTGGAGTTTATCTTTAATTCTATCATTGTAGCAATAAAAGACACACATATTGCTGCCAATTTGAGGACCAATATGTGATCAATTTAGCCCTTTAAAAAAACTGTGTCCTCAAAGGGTCAAGGCAGCGGGTCAAAGCAGACTACACCATAAATGCACTCTGCATATACTCTCAGCACTATAAACAGTCTTCCATATATGCCACACTTATGTGTTTTTTTTATGATATAAAATGTAATTCACTTCACATATCCTCATCTTATAACACAGATCTGTGAATACTTGTAGGATCTTTGTTGCAAGCAGTTGCTATTCATTTACATGTAATTGAAAAAACCTGAAGTATTTTATTGCAGCAGTTTACCACACAAAAGCTGAATGAGCCTTAATCAAATAATAAAACTCACGGAGACAAGAAAAAGTGGGAACTGCTTAAAAACCCTAAAAAAAAATGTTTCGATTCAATATTTTACGAAGTGCTGAATTAAATAATTGGTCCTTATGAAAAATATTGAAATAAAAGTGAAAAATAGAAACAATAACGTTAACAAAAGTATCTTGACTAAAGACTTTAAAAAGTTTCACTAAAATCAATGACAATGAACAGGGCTGGGTTATTAGCAGTATACACTACACCGACATCAGTATGAATGGATGGGACTGTGTTAGAAGTGCGCTGTCTACTAACATAAATCAGAATAGATGGGAAAAGTTTGGCTGTGCCAAACTATTAAAGGAATACAAAGTTTTGGTATGGGGCATGAATTTGGTTCAAATGAACATATTAGAAGCATATGCGATTTTACAATATTCAATGATCGTTGTCTCGGTTGAACGAGTCTAAAGTGATGAAATTGTAAATAGAACTCTTTATGTTGTATAGCTCCCTCTCTTGACTAAAATAGACCGATTTGCTCTTCCCGTTTGGAAATTATATATCAGAACCACATATTCTGGGATTTTCATGGTCACAGCTACCATGGAATGGCCTTGGGCGCTTTTTGAAATATTTGAAATTTACCGAGAGCATCAGTGAATTTTGATAGTGCTTATAATTCATCCACAGGGGCATCAAAATATATCAACATTTTAAAGAATTAATAATATATATCCATCCAATTTTCAAAATTTCCCAAAACTTTGCATTACCTTTAATATCAATAGGAGTTGATGGGACTTGGTTAGGAAGTGTAGCGACTGCGCTAACGCCAAGACAAATAGATGGGACTGGGTTTAACGATAGCAGACTACCAAGGAAATGACCTATAAGATTGCGAGGAATGCAGTCGGGAGGTATGTCAGGAATGTTGGACTTGGAGAGGGGGAGGGGCAAGTTGGAGTGGCCGGTGGGGGGTCGCTGGGAGATAGGACAGGACGAGCATGTTACTATTCATGATAATGTACGTCATGTCATGTTGGCCTTGTATCTAGCATGTGTGGTGTGGGGGTGCGAACTGTTACAAGTCAGTTTAATATGCCAGGTTTACATGACTGAATTGCATCATCACATCCTTCATAGTATTTCTTCTAGTATCCATTCTGTCTGCAGGTTTGTCTATCCCCCCCCCCCCTCCACCCGTCCACTGAAATGACAAGTATTACAATGTAACAAGACAAACAAGAGCCTTTAAATGATGCTTCCTTTTCATCATTCTAACAAAACATGGGTCTGTATTATCCAAACTTTAATTCAACACTTATATGAAACAAATAAATATGATTGCTTGAATATTTTCAAAATCATGTATCGAGATCAAAGGACAATGCAATGCAATGTACTGTACTTCTGTGACTGGTTTAAATGCTATTCCGTCTATTCATGCTTTTTGTTGACACAGACCTCAATAAATAGAAATGATTATATATACCTCTCTATAAACAGCTTTTATTTTTAAATGTGCTTCGATTTCCCCCTGGTTTTCACTGAAGTGAACAAAATCTTTCATCTTTCATTCTTGCACTCATAAAAAAAATACATTTCCTAACAGTGATGTTTGAGTATTTTATTGATATATTTATTGGACCTCTATATAAGTTTTAAAGCACTCCCTTTATAGCTTTCAAAATTTGAAATGTCTCCAAGGGGGGGGGGGGGGGGGTTACACTGGTATGAAGCGTAAACATTGTGTCTCTCCGTTGTGAACACTGTTTTCAATCAAGATATTTCAGAGACGAGTAGCAGACCTTAAGGCACTGCGCTGTCAATTGAATCAACAAAAACAAAATATCATATCACGCTGCCCTGTTATTCTAAGGCCAGCATGAATAAACAGCACTTTAAAGTTCCCCTTTCTGTAACCAAACACTCAAGAGTTTCTCTAGAGTTACTTTACACCTTGGTCATGACTGAGCTGCATTTAAAGAGAAGGCTGCATTCTTGGTATAAGAGAAAAACAATTTGTAAGTTTACTCTCAGTTTCTCTAGAATTACTTTACGCCTTGGTCATGACTGGGCTCCATTTAAAGAGAAGACTGCCTTCTTGGTAAAAGAGAAAAACAATTTGTAAGTTTACTCTCAGTTTCTCTAGAATTACTTTACGCCTAGGTCATGACTTAGCTACATTTAAAGAGAAGGCTACCTTCTTGGTATAAGAGAAAAACAATTTGTAAGTTTACGCTCAGTTTTCTATGGGAAGTTCATCTCATTTCTTGACAATTCCCTTGTCTTTGTTCCCCCCTAACGCCCTCTTAGAAAGAGGATGGACCGAAATTTCACTTCTTAAAGGCTGCAGAATATTAATTGAAGCTAAAAGAATGAAAAATGAATAATGTAAATGGCCTAAAATCTTCCTACCCTGAATTTCTTATCATACAATACTAATAATTGGAACACAGAGTATGATATATGGTGATATCTAGCGGATTTCTTTTCTTTCTTCAAAAACAAAGTGACATATATACCAGTTGGTTTTTAGAAAACTAATCCGATTTCGATAGAATATGACGACTAAAAGAGGCCCAGAAGAGAGATGACAGATTCTGAAAACTGGCATCCTTGAAATAAATTTGTATCCTAAAATTATGACAAATGAAATATATGTTCTCCTCCTCCTTCTCATGGCTGACATCTCCTAGCAATTAAACATTTGACCCTGGAACACCATCTGAGGAACCCACATAGTTCTCTGATGACATCATCCAATCACTATAGCAACCAATGTCATCAATCTAATACTAAATAATAATAGGTCCATTTATAAAGCACAGCTACTATTTGAATACTCTACAGTGGTATGTGATTAATAGTATCATATTATTACCCCGGCTGTAACTGAGCCATCATAATAAGGCGTTAAAGTATTCAAGGAATTTCTTCCTAAGTTCCTACCGAGTACCTATTCACTACACTTGGGTGAAAAGTGGCAAATGTAGATTAATGTCTTGCCAAAAGGACATTCATGCTGAAGCGGGACTCAAAACCTGAACTCTTTGATCCACGGTCCAGTGTCATATCCACTGGAACAAGACACCTCTACTAACCTATCTCATCCAATCCCTGATGTACAGGGTTTTGATCACCCCAAGTGATGCGATCTCCTCTCAAGTCAAACCTGGCCTCATGGTCTCTAAAACCATCCATTACCAGTCTTCCATATAATTGCATATCTACATGTATCTAGGGACTCACAGATAACCCTCAAACATCTTGAGCACATCTAGGGAATGACAGATATCAGAAATCCTCAAACATCTTGATGGAAGCACATTTTCCATGACGTTACCCTCGTACAAATGCAACATCTATACAAAGATCTAATCCAGAAGGCTTCTCTACCAGGCATAAAATTATACTCTTTATCATCAGAGAGTGGCAGATCAATGAAAGCTTGCCCGACATAGCAACAGGTAATATATGCAGATTGGATTGTGAGTATTGCAGTTCATTCATTAATAACAGGTTCATGGAATAACTCGTCACTAGGTTAGCAGGAAGGGAACATCAATGTATTTGAATGTATTTGTAAACCAGTCTGTAAGAGATTCCTCTTGGACTATCTTTGAATGAAACACAAGTTTTACTCTATATATCGTAAGTATCGTTGCTCCTAAAAGCCAATAAAAGTACAATTAAATTTACAGCTACCGGTACATCACGTAAGACACATACCCATACACGGTAGACATAAAATCATCAATCTTTATCATAGGTATATCATTTCACCACCTAAGTTTATTAAGCAAAAAAATAATCCTTAGTATTCACAAATGTCTTCTACAGATCATCGTTCATTATCAATGGAAAGTTGGAAACAACTTCAAACAAGCAAGGAGGTATGGCATGACTGTAGCACTCAATGGCTTCTATTCTCTGGGAGAACTGGGGCATAGCGACTGTGTATACAGTGAACATGGCGCAGCCTTGTAATAGTCACGTTTTAGTCCTAATGACATTTAAAGGGATCGTTAAACAATGTTAAATCTGAGATGCATGGCCCTACGTGTTATCAGTGTCTGTGATATGGTGTTATAATTGCGCTTCAAAATGATCATGAAGTGCCTCAAAAAAGTAAAAATCTTTGAGTGACCGGTTTTACCATACTCATTTTCCCCAATAGACTGTAGTGTTATAAAAAACGTTAGGAAAAATGAAAAATGAAATTTTGATTTCTAATCATAAATATCTTGATAATCAGACAGGCGATCTGCTTGTAAAAGTCGTGGGATTCCTGACTGACCTAAAGGTTTATAATTATGATTGAAGCATTAGCTAAATCCAGGATTTTGTTTCAGAATCTGAGGCGATGCTACCGAGTCACTTTAATATGACACTCAAAATATTTGAAGTTGTGTAATATTATTAATGAAGAATGTAGTGATCTCAGTAGACAGGAATCCTTCTCGCAGGCCTGAGCCCTGTCTTAAAGAGTTGCGATTGATCCAAATGAATCGCAATTCCTCCAATCAATCAAAAGTTTGCAGTCTCCTATCTCTTATATACATAGTTGCGATTGATATCAACTTTCAAAATGATCTATACTTTCAGATAAGCTCGAGATGTCAAACGAGCAGTACGAAAGACCATAGGCACGATAGCAGCACAAAACTCAAAATTTTGCCTACCTTACCTGTTGACGCCTCAGTCAGTCCAAAATTGGCCTTTTCAGCCATCAGAGAACACACAGGAGTCTTCAAAACCAACTGTAGAAGTAGCTAGACATCCTCGAAATCAAAGCGTCAACCATTGATCAAACACTCAAATATACATGTTGATACATGCAATAAATTAACGTAATATACAGTCTAAGGCATCAAAGGATAATGAAGTTGAGAAATTGATATACTGATTTATAACTAATCAACAGTGAATGAACATTTTCAAAGAAATAATTCTACCATAAAATTTGTTTTATGGCATACTTGCAGTGACTTGAAATCTATTTTGTTGACATACATTGTACTGTAGTCAATTTTTTGAGAACATCAGACACATCGCATACAAACAATGATTCAATCACATTCATCACTCAAACAAATCTGATTCTAAATCTGCATGTGCATCACAAGTAACAATTTTTATCACACATAACCTGAGGGGAAAAAGTCTTGATGTATCCGCAGACAGCAACTGCTCGAACACTGAAGTATTAGTACACAAGCATTAATAACAGAGAGCTTTTGATTTCAGAAAGGGTAACAGAATGTGTCTCTCTGTGTCGTGTGATTTTCAGAATAGTTCTGTGCAAGAATAAGTTTCTGTTCTGTATGCAGGACAAAACACAGAGCGGTATACGGTGTATGTGAACACATTGCATGCATATTTTAGATATATTCGCAGAGACTCCTTAGACAGTTGTGAAATTGAAAAGGTAAAACAAATAGGGTGTCTTTTATTCTGCATCTCCCAGGGAAACGCAAAAAGGGGTCTTTATAGACAGGTTCCTTTAGTACATGTTTCAATGGGAAACCATTTTCAAGGGAAACAAAAAATATAGTCTTTGGATACAGGTGGTCTTTGTAGACAGGTGGTCACTAAAGCAGGTTTGACTGTATAACCATCCTGGATCAAGAGCTCACTCATTTACTTAAAACTACAGGTATAGAAATACCAAAGGACACAATATTTAGACAATAAAACAGAACACTCACACATACACAAAACATATACACAATACGAGCTCGAACAAACACAGTACAGGTACATATAAAATCAAATACTCATAATATATGACATAAAAACACACACATATTGAGCAGCCCTTCGGTGGATTATTGTACAACAGGGTGAAACTGTGAAGTTTCATGTATTTCAAACCACTTCCATTATTTCAGGGAATAATTTTCCTCAAATTTTTTGATTAGCAATTTCAGCTGATGGTTTAATATTTCAAATGAAATTCTGTACATTTCTATGGAAGAAAACTGCTACACAAAAGATATTTTGTATAGCAGTCTTGCAAAAATGCATAGCAAATTGCGATGCGATACCAGGAAAATTATTCCCTGTATTTCAAAACATTTTCAACTGATTTGGCGAGCAGAGTGGAACCTCATTATAAAGAACACTGCAGTAACAAAGTCTTTGTAATTAGCGCCTTTTGAGAAACAGAAGGATGTTAACTCTGTGTTAAAAGTATAGGAATTAGCGCCCTTCTGGCTCCAAACAGACGATATTAAAGAAGTTCTTATATTATACTGTTTGTGAGCCTTAATATATCATGGACTATCATGGATCATATACAGTAGGCTTGCGGGTGCACCATGTGAGAGAGGGGGAGGATTGAGGAGTCCTCAAAAGGACTCTCGGTAATCTTTCTTGAGAGTGTGTAGTCCTGAAAAGGACTGTTGGTGTAGTCTTGAAAAAGATTGTTGCACATGGTGCATCCGCAAGCCTACTGTATATCTACATCACCATGCAAGCCGATACTTATAAGCAGCATCTATCATGTAACAGTTTCATACAAATTTATTTGTTTCTTTATAGTGAGGTTCCACTATGTTTTAAAGGTTATTGACCTTTTGAGTATAGCACAGCAAAAGTTCACTCACCTTTGATGGATCTTCTTCGTCCTCCTCGTCCTCGTCCTCATCCTCCTGATCGTTCAATGATGGGATGAGCAGATGATGGAGACCGGTGGAAGGTAGAGATGAGAGATGGAGAGTGGAAGGACAGAGGGAGGGGGGAAGAAGATGAAGAGATGGAGGAGACGGTGGAAGGTAGAAATGAGAGATGGAGAGTAGAAGGACAGATGGAGGGGGGAAGAAGAGAAGGAGGAGGGAAGCAGATTAAGAGATGGAGAGGAGAGGGAAGAAGAGGGTAGAAGATGAAGAGATGGAAATTGAAATAAAAACAGATCGGAAGGGGTGTGCGAAGATGAGAGATGGTGGAAGATAGATATTATATAGAGAAAAGATGGAGGAGAGAGATGATGAGAGGGAGAGAAGAAAAGATAAGAAGGTGGAGATGAGAGAGGTAGAAGGTAGAAATGAGATGGAGAACAGAGGAGGAAAGGACGGAGAATATGGATAGGGTGAAGATAAAAGACCAATGGAGGGTAGAAATGAGAAGGAAAATAGAAGAGGTGGAGGAGGGAATGATGGAGAGTGGGAGATAGTGAAAAGATTGGAGGGGGAGACGATAAAATAGAGATAGGAAAGTACATATGAGATGATGAGTAGAAGAGGGCAAGGGGGAGGGAGAAGGTGAAAAGAGAAAGACAAGAAGAAACCAATGGATGGTGGAAATGGAATAGAAGGGGAAAAGGAAAGAGGAAAGAAGATGAAGAGAAGGAGAGGAAGAAGGTGAGAATATCAGAAAGAATGAGGAGATGAGACATTAGAGACAGGTAGAAATGATATGGAGCATAGAAGAGGAAAAAGAAGAGGAAGAAGAAGGTCAAATTAGGAGAGAGGGGAAAGCCAAGGAATAGAAAGGATAGAAAGCAAAAGAAAGAAGGAAGGAAGGATAGGAGATGAGTAGTGGGAGAGAAAGAAAACATTGTAATGATTAATAAACGTCCATATCTAAAGCATGCACATTCAAACGTGCAGTGTACAAGATGAAGGTGGACAGTGCATTGGGGGTAGACAAGGGCTCTGAGACAGACACTGCAACCAAATGCCATGCTTTTAAATCACATACTATAGCATCCATTTACTGCTACATCCATAATGAAAATGATTCTTTTAAACCTGGAATGCTCAGAGAGCAAGTCTACATATTTAGTTTGAAATATCTAAGGGACCTGGGTATCTTTCACGAAACCGTCATAATAACAAATTTGTTGACATCCCATTGAAAAGTGTGTTTAATGTAATACCTACGTTTCAATGGGTTGTCGCCGAACTTGTACTTCCGACGGTTCAGTGAAATGCTGTCCTGTAGATTTAAGTCCTCATGTGTAAATTGGTATTAAAACTATACCCTCATGCAATGGCACAATGTTTTTTGTTGTTCTTCAAATAAGGATCTCCCTGTTTTGACCAGCCATAAGTTGTACCCTTTCATGCAAATATCTACAGAGTTGTAAACTTCACAGCAAAGAACTGTTGGGCATCCCCCAAAAAGTATACATTCAAAGTGAAGGATTTTGAACAAAGGGTGAACTATTCTCTATAATTCCACCATGGGGAAGAAACAAAAATCAGTCACATTTGATAGTCCAGATATTATCAACTTAAAAACAACCTCCATGGTAAATTTAAAAAAAAACGACCGAAGAGATACTTTCAAATACAACATGGACCTGCAAATTAAATGCTGCACACAAAATATCTACAAATACAAAAAAATTAACAATGGGTGCCATACAAAAAGCACATGCAAATAAAAGTGAAAGACCAGTAACTAAGAATGAGGTGTGTAAATCGCAAAATGATAAGTTTCTATCAATGGTATCCGGATAAAAGTCCCTTATCGTCACTTTCATCTTTCCTATTAGTTCTATTTGTTCTGCAATAATCCACTATTGGGAACTTGTGTCCTCACGGTTTACGGTAAATATTTCTGTTCTGCACCCTCTTAATATTTAAAATATCAAGCCTATTGATGAAATGATGTATGAATAAATGAAGTGGTTGATGAGAATGGTAACAATGAAATGATATGAAACAATTTTGATGAATGTATGCAATTATAGAGAGCCTAAATGTGAGTAGTTGTCTATTCAGATGCATGCCAAGATTTGTAATTGTCTCAGAAAATTCTAAAAAATTTGAGGTGACGAACAATTAGAGGGAAGTTTATTCATTTTTGTAAATGACCAAAAAACAAAATACAGTTATCTGTCTGCCATCTTGCTTTCTCTAAAATGCAATCATTGAAACACTTGACAAAGTATTTAAAAAGAAGGGAATGAAGTGAGAAAATCTTGAAACTTCATCACGAAGCTTACTAATAGATGCCAGACAACATTTATGAGAGGGCTTGGTCATCATCTATAATGAGCTCTTTTGTACACAAGTTAAGTCCGAAATATGGCATGAAAACACCTGCCAGGGCCTGCAATCAAGGTTTTGCCTAAAAACTGGCATCCTTAAATTCTTTAGGACCGCCTACAATGGATGTGTTAAGTACTGGTTGAATTTTTTTTTTTTCATTTATTGGCCTACAGGAACCAAGCAGTTCAAGTCTTAATCCCTAGGGAAAAGAGAGCTTTTTCAATAGTTTTAAGTTAATTCAAGTCAAACTAATATCAAATCACAATTAGACACTTCAAACACTACAAGTTAATTTGCATCCATTGTGTCCAGCAGTCCAATGCATATCTATTTCTACTGCGTACAACTGGCTAAACAATTTCATTTCTTTAAATACAAATGGACAATTTCAAAGCAATTTGTTTTTTCTAAATGTACCAAAGCACAACAGTGATTTTCAAAGCTAGCCTGCACTTTTCCACTGCTGTACTGTATGAATGATTGATAAGATCAAACCAACATGAAACTTAATGCAATAAAAAGCTTGTAAAATAACAGTTTTGCAGTTTCCAAAATTTGGGATGAAAGCAGGAAATAGATCATTTGGGAATGAAAGCAATGATATTGCGATTTATACTTGGGGTGAAATGATATGAAAAGTTTGTGGAAACCAGGAATAAAATTTCAGCAGAGGAATACTCCATGCAATGTATCTTGTATGAAATATGTTTTATTTCCCATAAATTTCACCCCAAATGAATAATACCTTGATATTACAATTAAATAATGGTATCTTTTGGTATCGCTACCATTAGCAATGGTCATATATCAATAGATTTTTCATTCAGAGATGAATTTTGTACAGGATACATTGCATAGAAGCACCCAAAGATGAAGTGAGATGAAAAAAAAAGGGATAAAAAGAAATGATTTCCTTTCTATTTGAAGCATACCTTGAGATTCTTCTATTAGCAAACCAATGAGATGTTCAGGGAAGCAACAAAATTCAAAATTATACAACAATAAATTTCTTATAATAATATATGCAAGATATACTGAGCACAAGACAAGGGAACTGCCTACTGAGCTAAAAGCTGGGGGATTTTTTTCAGAGTATAGATTTTTTAAAGGAAAATATCATGCTTCCCCTCAAGAGGGGAGAGTTGAATCAAATTCATGCAGAGTAAAAATGCAACAAACCAAACTGGGTAAACTTGCGGGGGTTTGAGTGGATGCATGAAAAAACACAAAAATTGATTTGAAAGACCCAGCGTTGACTGATTTTAGTGAAGCTTCATGTTTGCTTTGGTGTTTTTGGTTCTTGATTTCATTTTCATAGCAAATGCTCGTTTTGCACAGGTCAGTTTGTTGAAGCCTTCAATTTTGTTTTTTTCTGAAGGCATGGCCAGCTAACATCAACTGGATGGATGGATGTTGCCGGGAGCTTAAGAAAGATTAAGTAAGTCTGAAATGTGATATTTTGGAAAGGAAGAGCGGTCTGGCTCTCCAAAGGATAAAGATAGAGAAAGAAATAGAAGCTGTGGATAGAATTTTGTATGAATCACAATCACGGAATGGATGATAAAAAATATTGTTAGAGAAATCTTTAATAAAGGTTGTAAGTTTCAAGGTTGAAGTTCATCAAAGGGGATTGTGATCCATAATTTGTTTTGATGTGTTAGAGAGTAATTGAATTGAAGAGAGTTGGGAAGAGACATTGTGAAAATGACAATGGGAGATTTGAGTAATGTGTCTACAGTGGAGTGTGAATCGTTAGCAATTAGCATCGGATCTTTGGTGAAGACTTTTATCCGGCTTGATGCTGTTGCTTTTTATGAGCCGAGAGAAAATGAATCAAAGTGGGTCCTTCACCTCTTCTTCACGATAGATTACCCCGGTGTCTCTCCTCTTCTCCCTCGGTCGTCTCCTGGAGAGCGCTGTACTTGTACCGGTGCTGTTCTTTTTCAGGGCATCCTGTTCCTTCTCTCGCTCCTTCTCCCGCTCCTTCGCCCGCTCTTTCGCTTCGTCAGTTGCTGTGACAGAAGAGAGAAAATAGGTGTTTCAATTGAAGAAGCATAACAATCTTATAGCACAATACAGAAGATAGTGGACAGAGGTCTTCTTACATACGCCAGTGATGTAATAGCCAAAATACATCAACCCCACACAATGAAGACCAATGTAAACTGGACCTGTTTAAAATGCACGATATTTTCAAGTCTTTAGGGTCGTAAAAGCAGCATTATAGCCTGTTTACAACAATATTGGAGTTGCTGTGACAGAAGAGAGAAAATAGGTGTTTCATTTGAAGAACCATAGATAACTTATAGCACAATACACAAGATAGGGGACAAGACAGGGCTTTTTACATTTACCAGTGATGTAATAGCCAAAATACATCAACCCCACACAATGAAGACCAATGTAAACTGGACGTGTTTAATACGCATATTTTTTTAGGGTTGTAAAAGCAGCATTATAGCCAGTTTACAACAATTGTGGAGTTCCTCAAGGATCAGTCATGGGACCTCTCCTATTCACTTTTGTTTGCAGAAAAAAAAAATCAGATTCAGGATCATCTAAACAGGCATATTATACTGTTTCTTCAATTCCGCCTTTTCTTTTATATACCGGTAGCGATTATTACAAATGTCTCTATTAAAGCGCTTTACAGATATACTATTACCCCGGTCATTGGATTCAATACTTGCCCACACACACTGTGTGCACAATCTCCAATCCCTGGGGAGCATTCCAGCCAGTATTTGTTAAGTCAAACTTAGTTTTAAGAACATACCTGATTTATCATCTCTGTTGGCTCTTCCTAGTCTAGCCGTAGCTGTGGGGGTATCGGTCGAGTCTGTGGCCGTGCTCCTACTCGGGCGCGCCACAAAGGTCATTGTTTGAGGTTCCTCTGGCTTCTCATCCTGCAAATACAAGGAGAAAAGATTTTAAAATACATTCAGTTTGAAAACCACACAGGAGACATTGATGTATCTTGAAATGGGAATGATATCTATGTGTTCATTATTACAACCTGTGTGAGTACAATTACCGGTATATGCTAAAAGAAAAATATGGAAATACCTCAAAAAATTCAAATAAACTTCAGAAATTCCTCCACCCAATTAACAACTTGGAAACTCATTCACCACTAACACTCAATACCTCACCAATTCTGCCCCTCACCATATCCACTGATTCTTCCAAATCATTCATGAGCCCCCCTTTCACTCTCCAATGACCCACCCACACACTCCCTCACTAAGCCTATCCACTCATACACTCACTTGACACATCCATTTACTTACTGTACTGGGCTATTTTGAGCACCCTCTGACTGGGGGGGCCCCTATGATCTCGGCCGTCGATTGTCCGATGAACACGAAAATTTGCATGTTTGTAGATATTTACGTAAGGAACAAGATGGTATAATTAGTTTTTTCCATTTACTTAACCGACCCAGCCACCCACCCTTCTCACCCTCCATTCACTGAACCCACACACACTCACCCACATACACTCAGTCATTCACTCTCCCCAATCACTCTCACACTAACCCCATATCCATTCACTGAACCCACCCACTCACTCACCCACACAGTCATCCACTCACTCTCCCCAATCACTCTCACACTAACCCCATATCCATTCACTGAACCCACCCACTCACTCACCCAACACTCACCCACACACTCAGTCATCCACTCACATCTTCTCATACCACTCATTCTCCCCAATCACTCTCACACTAACCCCATATCCATTCACTGAACCCACCCAACACTCACCCACATACACTCAGTCATCCACTCTCCCCAATCACTCTCATACTAACCCCATATCCATTCACTGAACCCACCCACTCACTCACCCACACAGCCATCCACTCACTCTCCCCAATCACTCTCACACTAACCCCATATCCATTCACTGAACCCACCCACTCACTCACCCAACACTCACCCACACACTCAGTCATCCACTCACATCTTCTCATACCACTCATTCTCCCCAATCACTCTCACACTAACCCCATATCCATTCACTGAACCCACCCAACACTCACCCACACATCCAGTCATCCACTCACATCTTCTCATACCCACTCACTCTCACCCTAAACCCATATCCTCATCCTACTCACTCGCACTTCCACTAACCAACTCACCCATTCACCCCCCCTTTCATTTGCTGTCACTCAAATCACTAAAATACACTCTCACCCCCTCTCTCCATTAATAAACTGACAGTACATTAATATTTCAAATACAAATGAAAGCAATAACTTTCCATGAAGTCAAACCATCAAGACCTGGTACTATCACAGCTTCAAATATAGATGTAGACATTGGCATCTGGGACCCCCGTTTCATAAAATTTGTTATCAATAACAAATGTCACATTTCTATAACAGATTTGCTCGCAGCCAATCAAATGCAACAATTTCAGTAGCTTGAAATAGCTATTGCAACTTGTTATTGGTAAAGAAGTGTTAGGAATCAGGGCCCTGAAAACTGCCATAACAGGTACTTTACAAATCAATGTATAATGGTGATGTCATATAAACATATGTCTTAAGTAAAATGGTTCATTAGTTTCCATGGCTACATATCATGCATGTTTACATGCCAACTCAAAACATAGATGAAATAATGCATGATTAATCTGTAAACATAATACATATCCTCTCCTTGAAGCCAATAGGCTTTGGAAATAAGTTACAGCCTTTCTCACTCTTAGCAGACATTATGCATTGTTTTAATACATTATTACATGGGAAATTCCATAAATTAGGACCCATTTTGTGACATTTTTAGTGTCCCAGTTACATAAGGAACCGACACGTAGTTGTGGCTCTTGAGTATACAGACTTAAATAGTGGAGTGAGATTGATAACTGATTCTAGGAATGAGGATGCAATATTATGCTTGGAAATCACTCAACAATCTCACTCCACTATTTAAGTCTTTTCCCAGAGCCACAAATACGTGTGGGTTCCTTATGTAGTAAGTGGGACATGCTAATTTATGGAATCACCCATGTGATGGCAAGATCCACATTTAAATGTGCGAGGCATTGCAGTGACATCACCCTTTCTTTTCACTCTATGTTATACAAATGATAGGAGTTACAGCCTTTCTCAATCTTAGTAGACAATATGCATTGCTTCAATACATTGTTACATAATAGTGCAGCTACGACATCGCAATGACAATAAACTGTCTTACCTTTATCTAAATTCTCACAAATTTACTCAATTTGTCTGCTTAAAATTTCAACTGGCTTAATTGTTACTTGGTAAACCAGGTTACGAATAAGCATCTGGAATGATGCTTTGAAGAACCTTTACATGGCTAAATGTAATAATATCAACATATCAAATAATTAATAAACTAAAAGTTCAGTAGAAATTAATGAGGTACATGGCAGTTTGTTTTTCCTAATAATTGATAATGATAAGTACAGTATTACTACAACTCATAAGCATATGGAAAAAAAAATTATTCTACATGTACATTTTATGTATTATACCAAAACATGATAGATCATTTTCGTTCCAATTATTATGACAGTGCTTAACGTTTAAAGCAATGAGGTATTAAATCATGCTTGATTTATGTCTAAGTTTGTGACTCCACTCATTTTGCATTGATTTCGATGTTTGAAATCCAATTCTCACACTAGCAGATGTAAGTTACAGCTTTGCTCATATAAATTCCTCCCCCCATGAATTAAAAGCTACAAATGAAATGTGAATGGAACGTAGGGCGTCTCAGAACAAAATATCGTGCATCTTTCCAGCAACTTCTTTAGCAAAAGAACTCATCCAATTAATTATAAGGGAAAGTCCACCCTGATATCAGGTTACTTTTAATAGAAGCAGGAAATGAAAAGAACAGGTCAGTGAAAGTTTGATCAAATTCCGATTAAAAATAAGAAATTTATGGATTTTTGAAACACAAATTGGCAATACTGTGACAAATTTTGCTAGCTCAGCTCCATTTGCTACGTATATAACATTTCATAAACTTCCATTTTCTTCATTATTTATGATGGAATAGATTTTTTTCCATACAGGGGTTGAATGGAAACATTTTTGTTATGATTATCTCCAGGGTACATGTATGATTGAACATTTTCTAAAGGGAAATTTTCAATTGTTTAAGTTTTTTAGTACAGGGCACACAGGAGGGACCTCACAAGATACGTCACAGAGTTGCCAATTTGTGTTTGATTGATCACACCTTGAAAAACTAATAACTATCTTATTTCTAATCATATATTGTTCAAACTTACACTAATTTGTTTCTCTCATGTTTCTGCTTTGATTTAAACCAACTTAATATCAGGGCGGACTTCCCTATTTTGCATTTTAGATCTAGCAATCCAGGTCAGGCATGAACCAAAAGAATGTATTTACAAGTGGTGAAGGCCTGTCCTCGATAGGTAGATCCCCAATAGGAGCATAAGTGACAAATGTTGATTGACAAGACGAGTTACCTTGTTAAAAAAGACATGCCGCCGATTTCTGTAAGACCCCTTCCTATCATGCGTGACATGCAACCCCATGATGATTTATATGTAGACCTCACTTGGTTTCAAGAAGTAAATCTGGTTTTGTCAAACATTCCTTTTCAGATTGAGCTTTGTTTTTACTTTTCTTTTCTTAAAGCAATCTGTGTGTAGCCTGTTTTGAGAAGTGCTAGTTTATGTGCAATGCATGGTGACTATAAACAGTAGAGCCTCTGAAACATTATGAAGCCAGTTGAACTCAAAATAATGACGTGTGACATAATTACATGATGCATTTGAAATCAATCTTTCATTCTATACACAGCCCTGCTGTTAATTGGTTCATTTCTCGCCACTGATTGCATAGAATACATTCATTCAGCTAAGTCTGCCAATCAGTCTACTAGGACTCAATAAAAAAACAAGGGGATCAGTACTTTGATTGGTTGTCAGCTTGTCTGATTCTCACTGACATTTCACCATCAGCCGGAAAAAAAATGAACCCAATTTTGATTGGTTGAATTGATTACTTATCAGAAAAACACTGACAATCTCATGATTTTACTCAGGAGGTTCTTTGTTTGGTAATCAGTTATTCACCATAATGCAATCACAAACAGCACCCTGATTGTATCCATTGTCTTATTTTGCAATCAGAAGTGACCCTCTTGATTTTCATTGGTTGACGGCAGACATAAATTTGAATGTATGAGCTTGCAATCAACCTTTTGAGTTATTTTTACAGAATAGCCTGTAAATTGTGTTGTTGATGATGCAGTTAGTAACATTGAACTGTATGAAACTAGTTCTTACAAAATAAATAAAAATAAAAGTAAGTTCTACATGTTTAGAGTCTGGTAAGAAATTGGAGTTCTGGGTTTATCTGGAAATCCATCTGTATAATATGTGTAGCATTGATTCCACTGGTGTAAGTAATTTTGTTATTCCTTGTGATGATAATCTTAAACAATTTTATACCAAACCATGATAATTCTTTGTTTGTGATATTTAAACCAATTTCAAGAAATATGTTGATATCTTTCAAAATTAACTGTATGTCACGTCCTTCAATTTAATTCTCACTTTTAATATATTCTATATCTATCTTAATAACCAACTTTTCCATGTTGTAAATTTCAATAAATATATAGAATTAAATTTTTCCACTCACAAATGTTTTGTTTCCCAAAGTATATCAAAATATCCAGAACTCCAATTTGTTGTTAATAATGTGTTGTTAAAAAGCTTACTGTAAAAGCAGAAAATTTCTTGTGCATGAAACATTCGCAAATCACTCATTTCATGACAAAATACTAGATTTATAACTGAAAATTGCGAAAGTTTCATGTCACCAATTTCTGTTTTTACAGAACTCTCTCTTCTATCAGCTATCATGGCCCCATACAACCTAACATGCGCTTGATATGAAGTAGACGTGCCAAGATGTGTCGTTAAGATGTCTCTATTATCATTTTACCTTCTTCTCTACCGTAGAGGCCGATATCCTTGGTCGCAATCTTGGCGTTTCTTGCTTATTGTTATCCTGCTCATAGGAGTCAAAGTTCAAACAACACACCGTCTCACTAACAATGAATGTTTATATACATTGGATAAAATCTGGGCCAGTATCTAATTCAATACTTCTGTCAGAAATATGAGTATTCTACTTAGTTTTCGGCTTAGATAAAATACTTAGCCAACTTTGGTACTCAATTCAAGCTTATGGTTAACTATTTTACCCAAGATTTAAAACAGCTAGATTGCAGACTTAAACCAATTTTTTGGAGGCCTTCATTGACAAGCATGTGGATTTCTAATGAGTATAATAATCTGCGCACAATTGCATTTTATTATGCAACACATTAACTGCGCATTATGAATATCAGTAAGAATTTTAGCTTAAAGTCAAATTCACCAAGAAGAATATTCAGATGCGATCTGAATACAGACATATTACTTAGTGAAGTAAAATGCTAACTAAAATACTGACTTAATCTGCGTCTTGAATTACATAAGGCCCCTGGTACCTTGGTTAAAGGGGAAGTCCACCCTGAAATTAAGTTAGTTTTAATAGGAGTAGAAAAATGAGAGAAACAAGTCAGTGAAAGTTTGAGCAAATTCCGATTAAAAATAAGGAAGTTAGGATTTTTTAAGTTGTGATCAAACACAAATTGGCAACTCTATGACGTAAAATGCGAGCTCAACTTCCATTTGCTTAGTACTAAAAAAATCTAAAATTTTCATTTTCCCTCAAGAAAAATTTCAACCATACATGCACCCTAAATATAATAATTGCAAATATGTTTCTATACTCCCCCTGCAAGGAACAAATATATATTCCGTCATCAATAACGAAGAAAACATGATTTTATGGAATATTATGCACAAAGCAAATGAAGGAGAGCTCGTATAATAAGTCACAGAGTTGCCAATTTGTATTTGATTGATCACAACTTCAATAATTCATAACTTTCTTATTTTCATTCAGAATTTGCTCAAACTTTCACTCACCTGATTTTCTTATTATTCTGCCTCTATCGAAACAAACTTTTTTTGGGGGTGGACTTTCCCTTTAAGGCTCCTTAGTTTTAAATGAGGTAGTGAACCACTTCACAGAAACTCATTCAGAATAATGAAAACCACTTTCCAATACAAATTCAATAGCATTCTTCACATTCAAGTAACATTACGATGGACACATATTACAAAACATAATAGTTTACACATCAGAGGTCATTATTTTGCCTCAAGGAATAGGGACACCGTGAAGGGAATTCTTTTACCGCCTCACATTAGAATAAGCTTATGGAACCCTCATATTAACCAAATAGACAATCATTTATGCCTTCAAAACTAAATAAATCTTTGTCCCTTTACAAATAGTCATTGGCATTCCAATACAAGTAGATATGCATGTATATTAAGAACAATTGAATGTAATTACAGAATGGGTTCGCTATTTCTCTCTTTTTTGTTAAGTCTAAAGTTTTTCTTTTTTTATTTTACCAATGGCTTTTGGATAATACAACAAATATTCTGAAAAAAACCTCTAAACAGAGCTACATGTGCCATATCTTTACAATTTTGTCAATAATATGACAATTATATCCCATTATATTGAATAGACTTTGTAAACAAAGATGTGTAGTGTATACTTACAGCCACTCTGTTATCTTGCGTCTGTAGAAAAGAAGCAAAGAAAATGTCCAGATTTTAGAAGTGATTCAGAAATATTCAGATATAAATTTAAAGTCTTTTTATCAAATGGGAAATGCACAATTAAGATGTTAATGAAGAGGATAATCATTTATGATATTTTTTTTATTAGGAATAGACCTAAACGTCATCATAGAAGGACCTGACAGCATTTATCACTGTTTCTTAAAAATTAATCTTATGTTAAGTACAAAAGTATAATTTGTGTTTCAGCTGATTGGATATTTGAAGACCCTATCCGATGAAAATACAACTTTATATCAATTGAAAGCTGAATGAGCATAGAATAAAAATGTAAAGGAATAACAAATATTTTCCCTCTCAGTATTGCACAAAAGCAAATTAAAACCTTATTTTCTGCATCCCTCCAAATTACTGGTTAAAAGGGGTCAAATTTCTCAAAGTTACGGTGACGACATAACATGTGGACATAATCGTTTCACCTATATAGTCGAGGCGATGAGCCGTGCTTAATTAATGCAAAGTCAATGTGAATATACGTGTTCATCATAAGATACTGTCATCAAGTAGATAGCTAGCTTTTAGGTCGACAACTTCCGATTTTCAAGGCTTTAGTTGTCTACGTTTCAGAGAGCTGTTACCTCTCTGACAGGCACTAAAATAGCATATAATTCATTGTAATCTATGACCTATAAGCTTTCCATTGATATATATAATTTGTCCATTTCCTTTTTCACTTCCAACAGGGTCTTCATTAAGAAGTGAGTTCTTACCTTGAGTTCATTGCATTTGACGGCACTTTCTATATCTTCTGCTGAAACACCCTGTAGTCATAAAGAAAAGCAAGAAGGAAAGGTAACATGAGCAATGTGACATTAAAGATAAAGATGCGATTGAATTGTGAAAGAAACGGTGTGGAAACGATCAGAAAAGTTGGATCTTGTAGCATATACATTTAAGTATTGGTGTGTACCGCAAGGTTCTGGAGTCATCAAAATGATAAGAAATTTTGCCCAGTCTTGGTAAAGTAACAAGCACTGTACACAGAAGGTAAATCAGGTCTCATTTTAAGCGGTTACTTGTCATATTTAGAATATGAAGGTATTTGAAGAGCGGCATGCTTTCAGGGAACATTTTTTCTCTGATGTTCTTCTACATTTGCAATGAAAAAGCTCACAAATTATTTTTCACCTCTCCCCAGAACGAAACATTCTCTTTAAGCTTTAATGAAGTGTTTGTGCTGGTATAAAAGCAATACAGGTAAACCTGCTATACATTGTAGTGACCACCTGTATAGAAAGACCACATGTCTATAAAGACCACATTTTTTTGTTTCCCTTGAAATGGTTTTTCATACAAACATGTTCTCAAGCAACCTGTACATAAAACCACCTGTTTATAAAGTTAATTTTCCTTGTATCACTCGAGTGGTCTTTATGGACAGGTTTCACTGTATATCCTAGCAATAGGTAACACTTACTAATGGTTCGACATGACACTGCAGAGTTTTTGTGAACCAGTGCTGAAACATTGCACATGGTTTATTTACAATACTGTCAATGATGTGTATTAAAGAAACATACCGGTAACAGAAATGAAGAAGTGACTTAACCATAGTGTCTTGTAATTTGGTTAGAAATGGGGGCATAGTCGGAATTGAAATAAACTAACAATTCATATCAATAAAGTCAGGATACATAACATACAAACAAATATATATACAAGAATGATTGATATCATCTAACAATCATTAACCATGCCATTTAACAAAGTATATATTGACTAAAATGGAAGTCACGTTTCCACTTTTTGTGGACAAGAATACATAAATCGAGGGGTCATTGACACAAAGACCTAACTCCATATTTTGCCAAAGCAAGTATTTGATATCAAAATGTTCAGAAAAATGTGGGCTTTCCAGGAAACACAAAGACTTAACTCTACCCAACACCTCATTGAAGTCAATGGCTAGTGAAACATAGACTTAACTCCTTAAGACCCAAGTGCTCAGTGACCCATAAACCACTTTATCTCAAAATGGCCAAAATGGAATTATGTCTTTGTGTCACTGAACCCTCGAAATGATCAAATTATCAGTTTGACTGACCTGCGTTGATCTCCTACTTGAACGTTCCCTCTTTGCTCGTGCTTTCCTCTGTGTTTCCGACTCCTCCTCCTTCGACGGTGTCATGATCGACCTAGAGGGGGTAAGAGGTACGAAGAATTATTATCAGCCGAGTCACTTGGGAGTGCCTTAGACGGTATCATCAAGTTAGAGCAAACGCCGACTAATACTATCATTGGTTCTAGGTTAAGCCTGCTGGTTTAAATCACAAGAAAGAAAGAAAGAACAAGGGGGAGTCCAACTGTTTTGATGGACGTTAGGTATGCAAGGTTGGTTTAATAGCAGAATGGAAGGTCCAGTTTGCAGTATGGTCTAGCAAGCTTTGGATTCGGCATTGACCGCTTGCTCCCTCATTGGTCAGTCGACTATACTTGCAAACTATCGTTCCTGGGACTAGTCTTACCCATGCACTACAGCCCCACATAGTGTTCTACACCAAACCTTTGTGCAGTCCGATTCTAAAAGGGTTAACATCAACAACGTGCACTATTGAAATTATAATTTGCCAAAATTAAAGAGACTGGAAATATTATACAATGTCATTCCTAAGAAGTGTTGTCACACATTCGGTTAGTAAGATAGCGGCTTTTACAACCGCGAGTTGGTCTGTTCAATGATATAACCCTGTCTGGTTTTAAGTTGTATAATCAAGTGACAACTCTGTGAATCCTTAGCAATAGTAGTATCTTGGTTTAAATAACAAATCTACATTCAAAACTATTTAAATGCAATCAAATGAACAAAGCCCGTCTATTTGAGTGCTAGAAGGGTACAAATGCCCTGTAAACTTTACACGGCACTTAAGCCCAACAAACACTCAATGGACAATGCAACCCATGCATAACTAAAAAGGAAATCACAAGAATGATCGACACAGCAGAAAGCTTGTTATCAACCAAAAAATGGATGTTGCAAGCCCCAATTCCAGTCATGATTGAAGAAATATCTTTTAACAACTCATACAAGATTTTTCAAAGTTAGGACGGACAATTATTTAGTCATTGCAACAAAAAGATGGTTTTTAACTTGGATATTACAAAAAATAACAATGTGCTAGAGTCAAGTTAATGATGCATAAAATCTCATTCAGACTTTGAGGTTTGAAAACAAAGGGAATAGCGGATCTATCAAACTACTACTGTCTAATTACCACAAAATTAAAAAGCAGTAAAAACCTAAATCAATTTTTGCTAATTTAGTTGTGCCCGGTCATCTAAAAGCAATAGGGAAGTTTATGCTACATCTTCCTCAAATATGTTGGTTAAAAACTGCATGAAACCAGTTGAAACCAGTTGAAACTGCATGAAACCACTTTGGGAGAGATTAATCTGGCTCAAACTAGTTTGTCAAGAAAACCTTTAAGGGCATCTGAGCTAAACGACACTGCCAGTTAAACTGCACAAAACCGGTTAAAACCAGATTTGAGGATTTGTATGATACCTTAACATGGCAGAGGAGACTGGATACTGCTGGTCTGATCCGGTTGATGGTGGATTTCAGTAAATTATCTACACTACGTTATTCAACCAGAAGGATTGCAAAACTAGACGGCAATACCATGCCATTTTCTCATACTCAAAACGTGAAACCAACCATGAAATGTGATTAGTGTTCAATCATGAGGTTTTGATTGTCTGAATGAGACCGTTATGGGAGAGAATGTGGGGGGAACATGAGCATGATATGAAGGGAGTGGGAACATCGTTTCCACTGAGAGTAATGACGTTTTTAGAAACGTAGTAAATGTACTGTTCGTATTGAGATGGACGGTATGGAATATAACTGATGTTTGTATCATAAAAATCCATTTCATTTGATTGAGTAATACAGGTGGCCGAAGAACAAGAATGTAAGAGTGCAGTGACAATTTAGGAGATTTTATGAGCTCATGAAAAATATAAAATAATGCTAGATATATAGCATATATACGATGGCTAGAGGGAAGGGTATTCATGGAACTTCCAGTGTGCAACCAAATGTGATATATAAGTGAAATATAATGTAAGAGTATGAAATAAGAGTATGAAATTGTACTTGTGCATCTATTCCCTTGATTTCTTAGACAATCAAATTAATATACAGTAGGCTTGCAGATGCACAATGTGAGAGAGAGGGAGGATTGAGGAGTCCTGAAAAAGGACTCTCGGTAATCTTTCTTGAGGGTGTGTAGTCCTGTAATCAAATCAATGTTTGGAAGAGGATGCCACATGTATAGATAACAAGGTATATATATTGTATGTGATGAATCAATGACTGAGAAGTAGTTAGCATCCCCAAAATAAGCTCGGTTGTCCAATTTTAATTGTTAAGAAGGGAAAAGGATTAGGGGAAATTTGGTTGAAGAAACACATATTTGGACAGATGATATTAAATGTTACCAGGAAGGATATATCTTGAAAGTACCTCATGTATTTTTTATTCATATTATTGTCTAAGTAATGCAGAATAAGAATAGACATACTGAGAGAGTATCTTAGGGGTTCAAAATTAATTTAAAAGTTTAGGTCTTGTGTAAAATTTTGATGTAACTTGGGGTTACCGGTAATGTAATATTATCTGCTGAAGGCCTTTTAAAAATCTTCAGTCCATATGGTTTTCATGCGAATTTCATTAAGCTTTGCTCAATGAAATTTGAGATAATATAAAACGAATTGCTTGAATCTTTTTACATGGCTGATATATTTAAGAACAATCAATGTAATCCTGTGGAATATTTCAAAATAATGATGCATTCTATTCCATCACATTTGTCATCGGTAGGTTGAAAAAAAAGTGAAATAGACATTCTAAAGAATTGTCCTGAATTAGGCCTCATTTTGTATCAAGTACCTAACCTTTGGGGACACCAAATCATACCCTAAGAGGTGCACCGTTACATGACCATATAAATACTCTGATTTGGTCTCATTTTCTATCAAAAATGTATAGGTTGAAGAGTCTAACCCTGAGGGACACCAGATTGTACCCTTAATCTAACAAGAGGTGCATTGTTACGTAACCTTTACCCCCTGATGATGTTACCTTCGTGATGATGGTACCGTGGTGGTTGCAGAGCTACCCACGGGGGTGTTATTATTGCAAGTGGTGGAGGTGGTATCGTTGGTAGTACTAGGTGTTGTGATCGCGCTGGGAACGCCCCGGTCCCGGATAGTGCGATCCCGGGCCGGCTCCGTCCTATCCTGATCTGTTGTAATCTCGGCAGCGATACGGCGCCTTCCACTTCCCCGCGGGGAGGGGAGTATCACCTCTCTACTCGGAGGGATGGGTTTGGTGATTTTGTTTTTGTTGGAGGTTTAGATATGAGAGTTATGTAAGAGATGGCGGGGGAGGAAAAGGGTAAAGGAAGATGATGGTTAGATGTAAACACACACCCACAGCATAAATAACAACAGGGACCCGTTTCACAAAACTTGTCATCAGTGACAAATGACAGTTTGTGTTATAAGCTACTGAAATCCTTGCTTCTGATTGGTTATCAGCAGATTTGTTACTGATTTTTGTTATTTGTCATTGAAAAAAGGCTTTGTGAAACGGGCCCCAGGATTCCATAAATACAGAGAAATGTGAAGCAAAAGTGTGGGAAATATTTCCACATGAGATATAAATAAATAAATAAATATATATATATAAAATGGAAAATATGTATGGAGTATATGATTTAACCTGTTATCATTAATAGACCAATGTTAATAACCTTTACAAACCAAGATTGGTTTTGGGAATTATAAGAAATGGTTAGTAGTTTATTCATCCTTCTGGTTTAATAACGTTTTTTAAAACGTTTATAAGTTTGATTTTCACAATAAAAACGTTTGCCTTTTAATCATATTGCCTCTATCCATGAATCTGTTTTGTGTGTTTGTATTTCTATAGATGCAATATAAACAATATTTTGTTTCTTCACCACATCTAAAACGTATCTGAGAGAATATTCGATTGATTTTTTTGTTTTGCTTCACAAATCTATCTACAGACTGAAGTTATTCAAATCATGTACTGAACAAGATGATCTGTCATGCCTTCAAAAACAGCATGCACAAATGTTTCAAAATCCATTCCAACATCTACAAAGTCAATCTAAACTTGTAATAAATAAAAAAGCAATAGATGGTATGAACACTCTGTAACATAAAAGGAATATTCCATTTCAAAATGGGTTTGAACACCTCAACAGCATGGGAGGGGCATTCAAACACAGCAATTAAACTTGAAAATACAACCCTTGGGATTTTCTAGCAAGAGTACTTACTTATCGTACGAATCTTACAACAAATATTGTACTTCGGTCGATTGGTTATTTAGCTTAACCGTGGAACACCAAACCCACATCTTCATATTGAAACCACACATAAATGCATTTTCTATGAAACTTTCACACAAACAAAACACAAGTGGGTTAAATCCATGTGGGGAATATGCAAAGATGGCTGAAAATATGATCACATTTGGAGTTTGTATATGATTTCATGTGGTCTCAACGAAAAGAAATGAGGGTTGGATGTTCCGGGTTAACCAGTTTAAATGGTTTCACTCGTAAAGATGTACTGGCTCGCAGACAACACTGCCCTCTAACGTCAGTTCTTCATTGTGCAATGATATTGAAATGAAGCAAGCAAATATGGCTCTTGTAACTTGTCTATGCAGACTGGTATCATTTTTCACTCCTTACATGGCAAACAATGAGATAGAGAAATGTCCTATAAACTTGGTTCCACTCTTCCTTCTTATGCAATTAAAAACAAGAAATAATGGGAAATGCAGGGTTTTCAAACTACATATTTTTCCTATCAATTCTAATAAATGGTTAAAACTATTCAAAAAAAATTAAAATCAAATAGTTAAAAATAATAAACAGCACCCGTTGAACTTTGTCTTGTACAAAGAAAATGGAAAAATACAGCAATAGATGGGAAAAAAAGACTACATGAAAGCAAGAACAAAGCAAATAGCAATGTATATATTACAGTATGATGTAATAGATGACATACTGCAGGAAAAAAATTTGAAAGGTGATCAACTTGCAAGAGAAAAATACAGTAGACAGGAAAAGTTAGAACGGAAGAGGCCTGAATGCTCAATTAACCCTTTGGTTTAATACGGTAATGAGGGTTGCGATTGGAACTTCCTAATACGATTTATTGATCAGATGAAAAGAGTTAAAGAACTTTCATTGTGCCTTAAATTTTAAATGTTTATTTTTCTACAGGACCGTAATAATTTGAGTTGTATTGCATATGGCTCCATAGAACCAATGGTGTTAGGAAAGATATTGAATAGATTTCATGACGATATTGGAAGCGATCTTTTGAGATCCTATGGTAACAATTTTCATCAGTGATAGAAGAGGATATTATTTTTTAAATTCACAATGAAAATAGTGAATATGGTGCATGTATTTAATAGAAGTCACAAAAAATGCAGGCTAAAATGATCAATGTTAAAATCATGTCCAATTGATGGATGGTAGCAAAAGGATTTGAAAATATGACTAAAAAATGGGAGGAATTTATTATTTTGAGTAGGCCTATGTTATGGTTTAATAAAGGAAGGTGTGTAGCAAGTCATTTAAGGATTTGTGATGAGTGAACTTCAGGCTTCAATGAGGTGGAATTTTGTTCTCCTTTTCTTTTTGGTAGGAAAAATACTTAATCATGGTTTTTTTGGAGAAAAAGACAAAAAAAAATTGTTGAAAATTCCTTAACTAAGTTATGCCAATCCGCTAAACTTTCCATTATTAGAAACAAGGCTGTTGTTGGAAATTATCTACCTGTTTCTTGCCGACATTCAAACACATCGCTATGTCAAGCATGCTCGAACTCTCCATAAGAGCTTGCCCAACATAGCGCAATATAATCTCTATCTCCATATGGCAGACCGATTACTTGTCTTACAGGTTAAAATAAAGTGGCCTAAAAGATGTCTTCAGATTTCCCCTGAGTCCCATGTTATTTGGCGTGGAAAAAATGGAGGTATTTGACTGACAAAAAAAAAAAGCAGTTTGAGCTTATTCATTAAAACTTGATTTGACAAATTAGTGGTCATACTATATTCTCAATGACCCTACAGGCACTTAAAGTCACTGAGTAGTCGGCTCTCATGGGGAATTCGACACCGTTTGGGTGTTTACCCAATAACAGGTGTTGTCAATCACCAGGGTTAGCCTTGAGTTTTATGACCATTGGACCTTCTGTAATGCTTTGATTTGCCCGAAGACTCTCGAGCTCTCCGAGAGATTAGGGGGTAATTCTTGACTGGACTATGGGTTTGCTGTGTGCAAATTTGTACCCCCATTAATGGTATTTCCACCAAGTCTGGTGTCAGCGAATTATGGCCTTCTGCACATGGAAACTGGCGATCCAATCCCTTTAACTTTGTATAAAGACTTTCATTTGAATAAGCTTTTTAAATATCTTGCATTTAGTGGTAATTTATCCTGTGAAGTTGCCCCATCACCCACCCCAGCCCCCTCATGTTACATATCCATCTTGATACATTTGTTGTAGGGATGCGAACCATATTCTAAAGAGGTAGAAAGAGGAAGGGGAAAAAAAGTCATTTCAGAAAGAATGGAAAGCAAAGCAAGAATACATGATCATCAATTAAGATCAAAACAAGAAAATCCAAAGCTTAAGATTGTTTCCTCAATCTTATGGGTTACTCTTCTCAGCTAACAGCTATGAGAAAGAAGAATTTCAAGCTGTTAGCTCTAGAAACATCTAAATTCCCCACTATTTATAAGCAACCATTTAAAACATTTTAAATGAAATTCCTGAATTATCAGGGTAACCCCCACTTTTATAATCTAACTTTCACATATAACATGACTGCAAGAGAAATAATCTGCTTTACAATCACGGAAATCTATGCACATTGAAGAACTTTCTTACGGGACAGACAAAGTTGGTAAATTGACAATACTTGTCTACAAACAAAATTGCACAAAGAAAGAGGCCTACTTGCATAAATGCATACAATACAGATCTCAAGAAGGTACATTGCACTTAAATAAGAATACTTTGGCAAAGACTAATTGAATCACCCTTTAAAGATTATATTTGGTACAATTCATGACATTATTGCTGCTACTGTCCAATATCGCAATTAAATCAACAAGATTTGTACATCTAACAGAACTTAATACACTGGATGAAGGAAACTAGTGCCAAGGCCACCCATGTAATACAATAATGATATCGCTAGGCAATTGCATATTACTTCGACAAAACGGGAGGGTCCAAGCAGGTGATTCCCTGTGAGTGAGAAACCATGCCACACCCTAGAGGACCGGTAGGGTGATGCTCTCCATCTTGGAGGGTCCTCTAACGACCGATGGAGGGTGAACTGCGGAGAGAGCCATCGCTTGATGCATCAAGGGATATCTCTCGTAAGGTCCCGACTGTGTTTAGGGATTCATCCTTAGATGTTTCAGGCCTCGATTCTTGTTTGGTGTTAGATCGGGAAATGTGGCCTTCAGCGATGTGTATGCAACGTGTTTAGGGATTCATCCTTAGATGTTTCAGGCCTCGATTCTTGTTTGGTGATAGATCGTGAAATCTGGCCTTCAGTGATACGTATGTAACGTGATTGTCATTCAGCACCCACTTTCAAAGTTCTTTCCATTCTGTCCTGCAGCATTTGCTGTCACAAAAACATTGGATTCTTGAAGATGACTATCAAAGAAAGAATTCTTAGATTGAAGAATGTTCTCAAGGTGGAAGACAAGCAGTTCGAAATCCAAATGTAATCCGGAAATCGCTCAGTGTTAATGGGAGGACTTCCCAAGATTAAGGACTGTCGCAGATGCATTTCCTTGTCCAATACTTGTCTTTAGTATACATTCTAAATGATACAGCTGATAAACATGGACTACAGAACATCTGCAAAGTATTTTCCAGACCAGCCTTCATAGGCTATGAGCAATTCATGCTCATTGTTTCAACACGTTAACTGTGTAAGCATCAGTCAAGATACATTAGCAGACGTTTTGGCTCGTTCTAGATCTGGAAAACACGGCAAATTTCTGATTATTGTCCAATGGTTTTTTTAAGTTGAGAAACTTGTGTTGTCATCTCACTCTATAGTTTGATGTTAGTTATGATGATGCCTTGTATGCAGACTCATCTTGAAGATCAATGAAATGATTCTACAGCTTTGTTCAGAATGCTGTTGGTGTCCATACACTGTGGTGGAACACTAATGAAGACCAAAGAGTTGCAGATGTAACTTGGTTTCTTCTCAAATGTCACCACTCCCTCCTTGGGAAGTGAAAAAGCGTCTAATGATCTGTTCTTGGAAGTGATGTACAGTTATCCAAGAATATGCTTGATGAATTCCAGCTCTTTTTTTGGTTGGTTAGAGTCAACAACAGCAAAATTTAGTTCATTCCTACAAGAAATTCAGAAGAATTCAGTTCCAAAAAACCTTAGCTTGCGGTTTGAGATGTTGATGCTGATGATGATGATGCCAAAGGGCGACAGTGGCTTGTTGATATGTTGAATCTTAAAGTGTTCAATTCCGTATCAGCACCACTGGACTGCTTTTTGGGAACTGTAGGACATCCAAGAGAGCCTTCAGAGACTTCACGGCTCCCTTTGTTGGTCAAATAAGGTTGACATAAAGAGGACTTGATCTATTGGTCCTAATGTACGAAGACACCAGTTGTTCTACAAGCTAGAGATCTGTCAGAGTAAGTTACGAGTGACTTCAGTTTGTGGCACTTGTTGTTAAGAACATTGAGGTTGGCATGAAGAGGTATGAAGCTGTTGATACATGGACACTCACTAGTCGTAACAGCTGAGGATACGACGACTACTTGGTTCAGCCCGATTGAAAAGATTGCAGACGTTTTGATGGGCTTTGTGTTGTACCAATGAAACCTGACATGCCAGGTCAGTTTTACAGGAACTGTCGTGTAAACTTGATGTTCTGCTGACTACCTGAGACACTTTTATTAAAAGATAGTACATGTACAGATTGAAAATGTGGCTGGACTGGTAGATGCCGAGCCACTTAATCTCTGAGCAATAAAAAGTCAGTATCCTTTGATCACAAGAAGATCCTCTTTTATAGATTTACAGATGATGGTGATGAACTGCTTTTGCTCTGCAGAACTTTGACGCACTCTAAATCCAAGAGGAATGTCCTTGATGAATGATGTAGAAGATAAGAACTTCTTGAAATTGACTTCCTAGTGTTGGATTGCTCTTTGTTTCTCATGTCAAAGAGCATACACCTGGATGACACTAACGATGTATCCTTTAGGATCCTTGTGAGACATGTTCAGGACTTGCGTCGCAGATCCATATAAACAATGTTCAATTTCTCTGACGATTACTAAGATGAACACAGCTTCGATGTTGTCATGTCTCTGAATACCTTATGCCAAAGTCAAAGGCTCATAGCCACATTGGTAAATGTTGCCACTGCATATCCTGCAATAAAGTGTCTTTTGGATGTTGCAGTCCCATTGGTGTCTTTTGGTGTGTGTGCTGGCTGATATTCTTGATGGGGACTCCACCCCAAACACAATCTCCAGGGATTGAAAAACATCCAAAGACGCATGGAGCAATGGCTCATCACTCCAGATTGCCTGCCTCTGGCCCTCAGAGGACCCGCCAGAAACAGAACAAATGCAGGATGGTCAGGCAATCCCACCAGAAAGGCATAAGTGCCATCACCATTCTTTGGCACCAAGCTGTCAACGCCTGTACAATGCTCTTTGATCATTTTAAGAATACACACAAAAAAGACAACATTCTAATCATTCTAAAATTTGCTGACAAAAATACATCAAAAACTTCTCACAAGTAAAGCCATGAAATTAGAAAGACAATATATACTGTAAGGCACTTCTTGGACACACGCCCTTCTAGCGGGTTGCCTGACCTATCCCTATCTTAACTTTCTCCTCCCGGTCCTCTGCAATATGGCATGGTTTTTCCGCACAGGACCACACACAGGGCCACTGCAAATCTTCAACCCGCAGGGCAGGTTGACTGTTCTAGTTTCGGCAATTTGCAGAGGTGCAGTTCTCCGACTGCACAGAAAAACCACACCATATGTAAGAGGAACTCAGCTTAGACACAGTTCCATCCATCCAATCATTGACTACAACCAACAAATTATAACAATCTCTTTGAATAATAGGAGTAATCTAACCAAATGTTCAAACTTGCAAATTGGCTTTAAATCCAAACTTAAATCCATTCCCTAAATTCTATTTCAGCTCAAATACAAAGGAAATCCTTTGATATATGCACACTGTATTCATCTATAGTTCTTTCAAATTATTGCATATATATCTCATAATATCTCACATAATATAATTATTTGAATACTGAACAGGAAAGTATCATACAGTTCTACTATACAGCTAACATTAATTCGTTCAACAACAAAATTGTGTAAAGAAAGAAGTGATGACATGTATACGGAAATAACAAGAAGTGTAAAACAGAGGTAAAAATAACTGACTCATTTGAAGATTGTGGTGATGAATAAGATGAAGTATTAACCATGATACAATGTGTTTCTTATACGAGATAATATATCACAACAGGCTATAGAGGTATTCTCTGAAGACTCTGACATTAACATAAATCTGATGCAAGAGCATTGCATGGAGCGATGTTACGCAACTTCAAAGAAGAGCTGTAACGATGCAAGGTGACAGTTTTTCGGTGTGCTATTAAAGAAAGGACTGCTTGTATCAGATTTGTGTCAATGTAAAGAGTCTTTCACATCAGGTTAAGAATACCAGACATAGACTAATGGTATTAGGACTGGATGACAAGAAATACATTGACTTGTTTGTAGAATGGTGAATTATCTTTTTTTAATAGGCATCTTTATAACAAACCTGCTCGGTTCCGACTCCACTGTTTTGGTGGAGGAGGGTGGCGCTGGTCGTGTTGCCCTCTGGTTCTCCCAGGGCTGTATAGAATTGGAGACAGAGAAACAAAAAGACAGAAACAGAGAAAGAGACAAAGAGAGGATACAGAGAGAAAGATGGAGACAGAAAAAGACAGAAACAGAGAAACAAAGAGACAGGAAATGAGACAGAGACAGGGAAAGAGAAAGAGAGAGAGAGAGAGAGAGAGACGGAGAAAGAGACAAAGACACAGAGAGGAGACAGAGACAAAGATGGAGACAGAGAAAGATGGAGACAGAGACAGAGAAACAAAGAGACAGGGAAAGAGACAAGAAAAGAGACCGAGACAGGGAAAGAGACGGAGACAAGAAAAGAGACAGAGACGAAGAGATAAAGAGACGAAGAGATAAAGAGACAAAGAGATAAAGAGACAGAGGGGAGAGGGAGACAAGGATGGAGACAGGGAAAGCGATAGGGAGACAGAAAAAGACAGAGACAAACAGAGAGAACAGGAAGGAGGATATATGGGAGAAGCAGTAGAGAAAAAAAGAGTAGCAAGAAGAAAAGAGAGTGAAAGAGAAGATACATACATTTAGTTAGTCATTGGCAGATATTAAGGGACAGGTCTATGTATATAATGGATAGCATAAACATATACACTGTCAATCCTTGTTACTTTAATATCTTAAATTCTAAAAACTCCAAAGTTAATCAAATTCTTAAACAAAACAGAAATCAATAAATAAAAGAGGGTAGTGATTAAACAAAATGGAACATTGTGCAATGTGAGTATAAACGTTAGGAACTTGATTAGGAGTTACTGTAAGATTGTAAGAAGCTCTTTACAAGAAATATACAGTAACAGAAGGGCAAAAAGAACATGGGCATTTTCAATTTGCTGTGTGGATTATTTTATGGATCCATACTTTACTTTACTTTTACTCTTTTTTTTAAAGTAAAAGTAAAGTAAAGTATGGATTTTTGTTTTTGTTTGTTGTTGGTGAAACATTAAAAAAAGAGAAAGAATGGACATACTGCTGGAGGCTTAGTTTCTGGCTTTGACGTTGGTATTCGGGGCGTGGAAGCGGACCGGGCCAACTTATCGGCCTGGGTTTCGGTCTTCTTGGGTTCCGGGACCGTACTGGAACTGGTGGTCTTCCTGAGACCGGTTCTCCAGGCCGGGACTTCTTCTTCTTGTTTCTCCTTCTGCTTGGGAGGGGGCAGCTTGACCTGCGCTTGCTGAGGGGCTAAGGGCTTAGGTGAAAAACTAGGCATCTATGGGGCACAAAGAGAGAGGGGGAGAGAGGGGGAGAGAGAGGGAGGGGGAGAGAGAGGGAGAGGGAGAGGGGAGAGAGAGGGGGGAGAGGGGAGAGAGGGAGGGGGAGAGGGGGAGAGAGGGAGGGAGAGAGGGAGGGAGGGAGGGGGAAAGAGAGGGAGGGGGAAAGAGAGGGGGAGAGGGAGAGGGGGAGAGGGAGGGGGAGAGGGAGAGAGGGAGAGGGGGGGGGGGGGGGACAGAGAGAAAAAGAGAGAGAGAGAGAGAGAGATGAGGGTATAGGAGATGAAGAAAAGGCGAGAGGAGGTAGAGGGACAGTAAGAGGTAGAGAATACAGAAACAAGGAAAAATTGGAGTAAAAGAGGGAAAGAGAAACAGAAGGAAAGAAAAAGAAAAAGAAGAGAGGGAAAGAGAGAGACGGAAAGAGAGAGAGGGAAAGAGAGAGAGAGAGGTAGGTAACAAGAGAAGGAAGGTAAGTGGACGAGAAAGGGGAGGACAGGAACAGGTAAACAAAACAAAATAAGTTAATCATTATGTTCACAACAAAATAGTGCGACCACATCTTTCGTCAGCCTGGCTTACAATAGCCCAGCTTTCTTTTTAGTCTCTCACACGACTGCTAAAGTTAACCATCAATAACCATCTTTACAAAAATAAAGGAATTTCTCCTCACAGATTTCTCTTTCTTGGTAACCTACCAGTACCTAGGCAATAAAAAGTGTACTGCCCTCGAAATCTTACATCTTCTAATGTAAAAATAAAAGTACAAACTTAAAATGATACCCTGCATCTTTTTTCTTGGGGATTCTTTCTGTCTAGAATACTCCATTTGGCTCAGATTGAAATGATAATGTAAGTTTGCTGTACCAGGTAATATGTTTTGTTGCAGTGAGTAAATAACCCCAGTGAAAAGTGCTCCTGCCTGATCTAAGAGACCAAGATTCAAAGAATGATCCTACAAAACAATTGGACTGTAGTCCAGGCTAAAACAAAGATATCAATTCATATTGTCAAAGAAATAAACAAAGTGTCAGTAGAAAGTGTCTTCAAACTGGAGGCAAAGTGGGATGAAACCTTGAGAGGACAAAAAGTGAGTAAATATGGACAACAGAGAAAAGTAAAACCACTGCAAGGGATCATGTTCTTCAGAAGGAAACTTGAGGAAAACGCTCTTATTCACTCATTCCTGTATACAACCATAGCTAGCAATTTCAGGAGGGATAAGCAATTGTAACATCACTTTACCTGTGAAAAAAGGGATACAGGGAAATGGACAACAATTTTAACAGCTACTGACAACTCCAAAAGCGATCTAGGAGCATGAACAGATCTCCTGTGAAAACTGAAGGGACAAAACAGGGACCTACGATTACAAGTCCTGTCCAAGGTACGAGTAATTGAGCAGTAATGCCTTACCAGAGGCACTATGGCACTACATTGGTTTTGAACCCAGAACCTTACTGTTTCAAGACCATCGGTCTAAGCATCGAACCCTCCCGGCGAAATCATCAGGATTTTCTTTGATTAAATGAGAGTCAATCTCAGGCAAATGCTTCAAGGGAAAAACAATGAGTATGGATATTCCTTAGAAGGGAAAGTGATTCTTAAAGGGAGATGGTCGTCACTTTCCATGTGCAGAAAGCCATAATTCGCTGACATCAGATTCGATGGAAATACCATTAATGTGTATACAAGCCTGCACACAGCAAATCAATACCTGTAGGCCTTTCAAGAAATACCCCCTTTCTGGTGAAGGAAAAAGTAAGATGATGACTTTACCATATGTAGGAATGGATGGAAAATACAAAGCATCACAAAAGGCCTGTCATAAAACTAAAGGTTAATCCTGGTAATCGACAACACCAGTTTTGGGGTAAACACCCAAAGAATGAACTGGTGTCGAATTCCGCATGAGAGCCCAATCCTATGCTTCTTTAAAAAGTACATATCCGACTGTATTGAAGTCAAGTTATTCCCTGATAATAGAATGACCCGGAGAAATATTCAATATGTCCAGAACACAAGTTTAAGACCCATCTTCAAGGGTGCATTTGGGTATCAAAGTGTAACATTCTTTTGAGCGAGGTTTGCGGTCACACCACGTATTCTTGTAGATTTTCAAAGTGTGCCCCTTACAGGGCCAACTAACCCCGTTGAAATATTACGTGGTGCAACAACAATCTTCGCTCAAATCTAACCTCACTACAAAAGCCTTCAAAGATTGTAACATTCTTGGTTCTAAAAAGTTGCCAATTTTGTAATGGGTAAGGGTAAATGATTCAAAAATAAAATTTTTAAAAATAAAATCTCATTTCTATCCAACCTATAAAACCTGTGTTCACCCAATTAGGGTTTGAAGCTCTCTATAGAATGCCTAAATCCATCTACATATCTGGACTGATTTTCATGGGTGCATTTTGATTTTACAGTTCTACATCCTCAATTCCAAAAGGTTGCCAATGTGCAATGGCTGATGTGGCTAGTGATTCAGCTGTGAACCATCTCTTTGACATCGAAAAACATTACAAAAATGCTGTTTAGCTGAAGTCTGAGAGGCTGCCTGTATCTAAATAACTCTGAGCAATAGAAGAAATTGTTATTAATAATATTGCTATCACCATTATCATTATCAACATTTCCGACTAGTATTTATTTATAATAAAGTGCTACTGATATTTTCTGAAAACCTGAAACACTGTTTTCCGATCCTCTTTGTTTCTGTTGGTCTATGCCTACTGTCTCAGCCTACGACTCTTTCACTACAAGCAAGATACCATTAATTCCACTATGTAGCAGGTAGCAGCGAAATACCATTAATTCCATTATGTAGCAGCGAAATAGCATTGATTTCATTTTGTTCTTCTGCACGTGAAACTGTTAGGATTGAATACAAAGTATGTGCGAGTGTGTTGATTAAACTGCGGAACATTAGATTCAAGATTTCTAGTCGGATAGGCTATAAGAGGAGTGTGCAATCAATATTAAATTCAACTATCAAAAGCAAAAATGAAATAATAGCATGCAAACTCATGGAATATTCAAACTACACCACGCCACAGTAGAGTCAGTGTTATTACGACATGGTTCATGCCTACAACAAGAGAGAGAGAGGGGAGATAAAAAGAGAGAACAGGTTGCCAAAACATAGAGAGAGAGTCGGCACACAGCCATCGACACAACAGAGAGAGAGAGGGGAACTCAACTCGACATGAAACAACTTCAAATGACTTCATAGACAGACGTGGACGTGATTTTCGTAAACGATTACAAAGAATTCCTAGGACTGTCGAAGGGGAACCATCCACCAGAACAGTTCGGAACCATCCACTAGAACAGTTAATGTTTAATTATTTAAACTGTTCTCTGGAATTTCATAACTCACAGACAGTACACCATGGTTGAAAGCTAACAAATATCAACTGTATCTAAATAAATACCTGTACATACTTTAAAATGCAAGTCAAATACTGCTTGAACGATGGTATGCGTTGCTGTTCTCTACTTACAGCACTGTAGAAAAGAAACAATTTCTACAAAAATTGTTCACAGCAAAATGTGCTGTGTGCATACATACAGGGCTGGTCTCTAAATGGCAACAAATTTGGAAATTGGAATTTGGTTGGTCACATGAGTAATTTTTCTATTTTTAATCAAATAAAAAAGATTTTTGGACCACATGGTTGCTCTCCACTAACTGGCCAAGTACTACTCTTTCTACATTGCAGTGATGCACAGCTGTACACTTTAGGTGTCCTTATATTAAAGTGCAATGCCAACACCTATTAAGTGCTGTGTAGCGACAATTCTACTTTAGCACTGAACACCTCTCATTCAGAGATGTGTGTTAAGTTCACAACCTCAATACTACATGAGCATCAAACCCTGCTGTTTGTTAACACTTAAAACCTTACAAAATTAACATCAACACTTCATGTGTTACTTTAACAAAATTCATTAAACTGTTAATACTTCGAAATACATTTACTTCTAAATGTGCATCTATTTTTTTCCTTCAATTTACACTTTGTGTAAACATCTATAATTATTATGCCAATAAATAAAAGCTGCAAGAATTTTTCTCCGCTAATTCACTTCATATAAAACAATCCAATCACTTCATTGGGAAAGCCCCTATAAAAGGGGAAGCCCCTACAATCTGTAGTGGGGAGATCCCCTATAATCTCTCTATACAAATCCACATGTATACACATTTTAAAAATTCAAATTAAGCACTCAATTTGAAGCTTTGATGTGCCATAAATGTCTATTGTTGCTACCTTCTCTGCAAATTTTTCATATTACAAGGAGTTATGTTAACAAAGTTCTGATTGCGTTTAGAATAATGTGTTCCCAGTTATTTGCTTGAGCCTGTCGCCCGTGCATTTCTATGCATTACAACTGTAGTCTTTTCTAGTAGCATATTAGGTGTGGTGTGATGTGATCCGACAGCTTCTGCTAAATTGAGGCTGTGCCTAGCTACCCATCAGGGCTGTTAGGATCATTACAGAAGTGAAGAAGAAAAAAATGACAAATTGAATAAATCTTACTTTCTTCCAATGCTTTGATGAAAGAAGATGAAAAAATAAAAAATATAATTAATGAATAGATTGTTAAATAAATCATTAATGTAATTGAATATTTCCTTACAGCCCCTCCCCCCCCCCCCAAAAAAAAAAAAATGCTAAATGATAACTAGAAGACTGCAATAGTATTTTAGACCATAATATAAAAAAAACAGATACTTTTTGTTATTCATTCTATGAAGAATTGGATGGAGAGATATAATGTAGCCTTGTATTTTTAATGGTAAGTAATTGTAAGAGTCTCGACTTCCATGTCATGGTGCAAATGCTGATAGGTTCATCATCAGGCAATCAAATCACATTGTAATCCAGCCTTCGTAAACATGGAATATGGAATACAACTCCCCATACTTCAAGAGAGAACTTGAGGCATTCAATCATATTTTAGACCATAATGGCAATAACAAATAACGTTTGACTAACAAGCAGTGAATGCTTCCCTTGAAATGATCTTTTAATCTACTCTGCAACTTAAAGGCCACTCAAAATTAAGTCAGATTAATTGCAAGGATGAATTATTTGAAATCTAACTATGTCACACGTTACAGATTTAATTTTCAATGAAACATTTATAATCAAACCACTACATCCCGACCCTTAACCCTCAAAATTTGATCCTCACCCTTGGAACCTTGCCATTTAAAACCAAACACAAGACCCTTATCCTTGGACCAAAATCTGACTCAAACCCTAGACCTTAAACCCTTCGGGCCGTACTCTAATATAATGCAAACCTGATGGCGGGCTCGAGCTTTTGTTCAAAATTGGTTTTAAGAAAGGAATTTAGTCTTAGGTCTAAATTTTCCTTTGTTAAATATGATCTTAGACCCTGAGTCGGGTCTAACTTAAATAATAGAATATGGACCTTCGACTCTAACCCAAGCCCTCTGACCCTAGTCCTAAGACCCTAACCATAAGGCCTCATAGTCTCTGGATCTCGACTCTGAGACCCTAGAAGGATCTTTATACTTAGACCCTGACTTTTGAACTTGACCCTTGAACCCTAACCTTTTACACCCTAGGGCTTAAAATGCAGCCCTTATCATCTAGTCCTGAAACCACAGCCCATACATGTGCTCTTGGCATTTAAAAAAAGAAAAAGAAAGACTAAGGAACAAGCTATTTTACTTCTTTCTTTGATGGGACCATACATGTGCTCTAGGCATTTAAAAAAAGAAAGACTAAGGAACAAGCTATTTTACTTCTTTCTTTGATGGACTGGCAGGTTGAGGAGTGATCGTGGGGCGGCCAAGTCTACTGTTGACCTCTACTGGCCTTCGGCTTGGGGTCGGATTCTTGTCACTGTTCTTCTCCTCTTCACTCTCTTCCTCGGAACTTTCCTCTTCGCTTTCGCTCTCCTCTTCGCTAGAACTCGACGATTCCATCGTTTTCTTGACCTGAAAAACATTAGAGAATGCACAGAGATGGCAATTGGGTTAGAACATGAACTGTTTCACTGATTTTAGAAAAGTTAATTTGTCAGTCTCGGATCAAAAGTAGATGGCATCATAAGTGACATCATAACATTTGTCGCTGGTTTCGCACACCAACGCAAGCGCATTGTCGTAAGTACGCGAGTTACATCGGTTTGCAAAACTAGTGACAAATTATGGTAAGCCACCCCTGGTTGAATGTTGTTGTTTTTTGCTGATGTTGGCAAGATATATATAGACCTTTGTAACAGAATAGGACAGAAATAAATTATTGTTTACATTCTATCATTGTAAAACAGAGCACAATTCAACCTGTCAATTAAGCTAGCTAGCAATATCCCTCCCCTTTTAATTTTCCCTCTGTTTCTATCTGTCCATCTCTCCTCTCTCCATTTCTCAACCAATTTTCCCTCTTATTTTCTTTATCTCTCTATTTATATGTCTCTCTCTTTCTCTCTTTCTTTATCTCTGTAACTCTCTCTCTCTCTTTCTCTCTCCGACTCTCATTTCTGTCTTGGTTCCAATCCCTATCCATCTATCGTCCCCCCCCCCTCCCCCTTACCATCCTGTATCACCTAAAAAAAAAAAAACGGTATTGAAAAGGCATGATACAATAAACACAGGTACAGTAAACCAGTATGTGTACAATGCTCTGCAGAAGACCGACATCATGTCATCAGAAAACACCTCTAGAAGATCATATCATGGTCATACAAATGATTATTTAAGTTTCATTTGAATGTTTTTCAACTTAACACTACTTTACATGAGACAATACTGTTTGTCTTCCTATAGTAAAAAATTCTTCAGGATTATACCTTTTTATATTCATAAATTTCTTCAATAAACCACCTGTATTATACATTGCAGTCATTTAAAATAAATAACAGTTATAATGAGAAGTAAATTACTCAAGTGGCAATGCTATCATTTCCATTTCTTTGTTAAAGAAAAAAGTGCCTATTCACTCCTAGATCACTCTTTTAACACCACCCTCTCACCGTCTCCTACAAACTTGCCACAACATCCAACTTTACATTGTATATTGTGTCAACTGGAAATATATGCTTTTAAATTAGACATAAACCATAATAAAATTCATCGCAATCTATTGTTTGAAAACTAGCACTGAATCAAGTATTTGAAAATTACTATAGGTGTCAATTTGGAGGGGTCAAACACTTTTTTCTTTTTCATGAAATTAGTGGGAAAATTACTATCAGACAGACGGTGGTGCTATGCTTAATTCACTGTAAATAGTAGACAACTTTTTTCATGTCAGATGAATGAATTTCAATCATATCATTTACGCAATCATTAGAATATACTCACTCTTTTAATAGCATTTAAAAGACCATTAAATAGCCTAATAAATCAATG
Source organism: Strongylocentrotus droebachiensis (assembly GCA_035222895.1). NCBI lineage: Eukaryota > Metazoa > Echinodermata > Echinoidea > Camarodonta > Strongylocentrotidae > Strongylocentrotus > Strongylocentrotus droebachiensis. Next base: position 108,745 of record JAVYIG010004982.1, read on the forward strand.
ATACTAAACATCGTTCATGGTTACCTAACTTTACAAAAATCCTTTTCAATCCTTTCGAAGTTCCCTCCTTCCTATCTTTCTTTACAGATGAAGATCAAATTCCTATTTTCTGACAGTCATCAAAAGGATCACTGTTAACAAACCTCCTACAATTTTTTTTTTTTTTTTTTTTTTTTTTTTTAATTTCTTTTCTTGGTTAACAAGACAAGTTCAATCTGCTTCTATACTGATGAAGTTGAAATACAGTTTCAACACAGGTGGCAAAAAAGTCCACTATTGAAAACTCTCCTTATAAAAAAAAATGTTTCTTTCCTTTCTTTTTTTCTTGGTGAACAAGAAGCCAAATTTTTCAACAAGATACAAGCCATTTTCAAGCCACGAGAGTTGTCATGCACAAACCAGCCACTGAAACACACTCGCCCAAAGTGCAAAACAAAAGTGAATGAGGAAAGAAAAGAAAAATAAAAGAAAGAAAGAAACAAATTGTAACATTGATTTCATACTCATTCCTGGCTGGAGAAAAAAAAATGGATGATGATGAAATTTCTGTCATGATCAAACTTGCGTTGGCATGGTTGATGTCAACTTCAACAAAAGCATCTAGCAAAGATGAAGAAAATTTGACTGAATCTGATAATTATTTTTAATGTCCTTTTCACATTAAAATACCTGTAAGACAGCCTGTATTTGCAGAAAAATAGATAAACATCATCGTCATGCACATGTACCGGTACACATAATAAGATATACGTATCTTACAAATCAAACTGAGAAAAAAATAACTAACTCAATTTTCAACAAAGTTAACCTGTACAATAAATGTAATACTTCGAACAGGAATAGTCTTCAATGCTATAATAGTCACATGATAGAAATTCAAACTTTCTTCCATTTTTGTGATTTTCCATGCCGGTTAAGTTTCGAGATATTAAGGTGGCATTGCAAAAATCACAAGAACCTGCCATGCTTTAATAGCAGTGCAGGCCCCATTCCCACACGAGACGTTAAACCGTTTTCAAAAAACTTGCTGCAACAAAATAGCAACCACTTTACCAGAGGCAGTAAATAAAAAAATTAAAAAAACGATTGCAGAACGTAAAGGTCCAAGAGCATATGAACTGATCTATCTGTCATGAAAGACCCTGAACCCAATGGTTCCAGATCATATTTTATTTTGCTGTGGCAAAGTTTTTGAAATAGTTTTACAGTCTGATGTGCGAAAGGGGCTTTTAATACAGTGATCAAGATAACGACAAGAGAAAGGGGCGGAGACATGGATGAGAGAGATACAGCTGAACTTTCTGTAACGCTCTCACCAAGAGTGGAAATGCATTGCAGGTGCAAAATATCTCCCTCACAGACCAATGGCGGCAATTTCGAATGGGGATGGTACTTAAGGCAATCATTTGGGAACAAAAAGGGAACTGAATTATCATTACAGCAGGAAAAAAATTAATATTTATTTTTCGGAGGGGCTACTTTTCAAGCTTTCCTGCATGAAAATAACATTCTAAAATTTGTTTTGCATTGAACTGTATGCAAATATACAGGGGCTCTTTTTTGATTTTCGGGGGCTATTTTGGGCATTTCGGGGGCTAATTCGCCCCGAGCCCCCGTGTATTTATTTCACTGCATTACAAGGATCGAGCCTATGAATGCTCAATAAATGAATTGTTTTTCCACATTTTCCCATTTAACATGCATTATTAATAAGGAATAAAGAAAACATTTTTGAAGCAGAAATTCAAGATCTTGACTTGTTATGGGCTGCTCTTTCACAGAGAACACTTAGTGTTTACTTATACAAATTCTAGAGCATTGATTGCTCTCCCTACAGAGGACTTCCCATTTTACCTCCTATTCGAGGGACAGACCACCATCGTCTATGAGGGAGAATGGTACAGTGAGTGCCAACCACTACAGTATATATTACCTTATCCCCTCCGTGCATTTTCTTTTCTAGCTCTTTCCGTTCCTTGGCCATGTCTTGATGTAGGAGCATGTTACGATCAGGAACGCTTATTCGAGTAACAGACGATCTGACGACGAAACGATAGAAGAAAAAAACAAGAGTGAGTCATTATCTGTTACTAAATAGATATAGACATTGGAAAATGATGTTGATCAATGAAAGGAAAGTCAAAATACTCCCATGTCTTAAGTGCCTTAATAAGTGTTATTAATATTATTTCACAACCCTACTAAGTGTTTTATTATCTGATTGAAATAAAGGACACTGTTCTTTGAAAGAGCATCTCTTGAGGAAAAAACATCTCTTGACAACAAAAAAAAGAGTCATGTCTAAGCCTTTGTACCTCAATGGCCACAGCCACAGTTAAAGCATTTTCACATTGTCTTATCTTTGTCTTACATCACCAATAATCATGAGACCTATTCAAATAGCAGCACCAACTTACTGAAACCACTGAAAATGCAATTACTACTAACTGTAATCAACTTTAGTTTCACTACGCTTACTAAATAATGTATCCACCTCTCTAGAAACTTCTTAATGTCTTATCTTAGATAATGTTAATGAGGATTTCTTTAGTTTTGATTACGTACGGTACAACTTTCAAGATATCATCTCAAACACATACATGTAATATAATCAAAATTTACATTTGTGCTATTAATTGTGTAGATATACTGTATCATATAGTTGTAATAATAAAATGTGTGCACTTATACTTCAATGGAAATTTTGCATGGTATGGTTATGTTGTGCTAGATTAATGTAGAAATTCTGATACAGAAAAAAGACGGATGTAATTGTTCCATGCATGGGTAACTTCAAACTTATATTTTGCCTGTATTGATTTTTCAGAGAAAGGGTTATGTGTTTTATGAGTATTACATGAAATTGCAATGGAAATAAAATATCTTCATTTTTTCAGTCTCCTCATAATAATGGAAAGTATTAATAAGTAAAAATTTCTCATGCTATCAGAAAATTAGTTAATATTGTATCCAATTTTTCACTGCTCCCTCTTTACAATAAGTAAATATAGACATGCATGATTGAAATAAAAATGTTATATCAACTGAGAATGTTACAGGTGTTACCTCGATATGTTGTTGGTGTTTTAAAGAATGATGTGTGAATTTAAAATTTGTATGACATTGGTGTACAAATATGAGTATACGTATGTGTATCTTAACGCAGTGTGCTTTATTATCATAAATACTGACCCAATTACAATAAGACTTTTGATATGGCATTAATTTCCAAACTTACCGTAACAAAACAGTCAACATGTACGTTAATAAATGTTTAAGAGGTTCCTTCAAGACTGAACAAAAGGAGCTCTTAGATACTCACTCAAAGTACTTCTTCTATATAGCAAGTATCTATTAACCGACTGATTCTTTTTTTCTTTCTTTTTTGCAAAGCTGCACTTTAAGCTGTTTTTTTTAATTTCTTTTCACACAGCAAACAGCAGAAACACAGGTTCACTACTTCGTCAACAGAGATTCAGAAAAGAGCACTTCCAACATCTTTACTGTGACCAAGACGTAACTTCAGTACAAGTGAAACGTCATAAAATTTGGTGCAAACGTAGCGTCAACAGAGATTGTGTGTGTGTGTGTGTGTGTGTGAGACACATACAGAAAGCAGAGTAGCATGTATTGACCCACTACAATGTAAAGTGATATCAAGCATACACTTTGAGAAAAAAACTGTCATCAATGCCTAGGCAATACTCTAACATTTGCTTTTCAAGCGCACTCCACCAATTACCCCTTTGATGAATGACCAACACCACAAACTTTTAATCATCACATGATCCAACTTCAAGTGATATATAAGCAACCAAATAATCTTTGACTGCATAAAATGAAGAAGGACTCGATGTTTATTTCCATTTGCAAATTCTTGCTCTGTAGGTTTTTTTTATAAATCTTATAACCATCAGGCACACTGAAAATGAAGTTTTACATATTATACTGCCTTTGGTAAAGACTGAGCTTACACTGGAGGCTGGAGAAAACATTGTTTAAAATGTAAATGTATTAATGTGATGTTGGAAAAGCACCATGAAACGAGGAGAGAAAAAGCATCACTTAATTTTCACACGCCAATGGCGAAAATAATCAGGATGTTTATGTACTTTCTTCCAGATGATAGGCTTTCGTTTGAAGGCCAGATATTTGAGATGGATTGAAGAAATCAAAAGAGTTGAAGCAGAAACATGATGAAGCGCAAGGTAACTTGCTCTCACACACATATTTGTCTTGATCATAGCTAGCTGAGACAGATAGTTGTGTCACTGGAAGTGGCTTCTGATTTGACAGTTATTAAATGAGTTTGTGCCTGTCTAATGTCTATGGCAAAAATGATTTAACTCCAATTTTTAGGTTACTAGATTGACAAAAATCCGCTTTGACCGTAAGCATATAAGGTGATAATATATGCAAATTCAAATATGATTTTGGAACCTGCTAAAATTCGGATTCCCTGCCACATGAGACTGTAAACATATTAGGCTCCACAAGTGACCTCCTGAACCTGCACAGATATGATGTCACAACTATATCTCTCAATTAGCTATGGTTCTGTTATAAAGAAATGTTTCATTCAATATATACATCAATGATTGAAAGTTAAATCTAATTTGAAGATATACAGAGGGGCAAGAAAAATGAAAGCATTACTATGATCTAGCATGAATGTTGCCTCAGCGAAACCATTACCTTTGCTCTGATGATGCTCTTCAAGAAAGACAAAATGGATGAAAACATTAAATGATCTTTAAAAAAACAAAGACTCTTTATGATTATAAAAGAGAACGTGAAAAATGTTGGAGTTGTGTCCAGGGTCAAAAACTTGTTCAAAGCCTTGCAACAATACCTCTGGATCTCTATACAGGTAGTTCACAATGTTTAAATTGAAATACAACATCTTGTAAAGTCTTAAAATATATATATTGTCTCACATTGGTCTTTCTCTGTTCCGGCTCATGATTTTCCCTATCTGTTCTCTGACAGCCCTCCCCCTCCCCAATCTCCTTTTCTGTTTTTCTATCCATGTCTCTCTATCCCAACTTCTTCTCACTCACTCCTTCACTGTCACCCACTCACTCACCCACCCTCACTCATTCACCTACCCATCCTCCCTCACCCACCCTCTCTCACCCACCCTTCCTCACCCACCCTCACTCACCAACCCTCACTCACCCAATCTATCTACCCACCCTCCTTTACTCACCCACCCTCCCTCACTCCCTCACACACCCACCCACCCACACTCACCCATACTAACAACCTACCCTCCCTCACTTACTCACTCATCAACCCTCACTCACCCACCCAGCCTCCCTCACTCACTCACTCACCCACCCTCACTCACCCCAACATATCAACCCACCCTCCCTCACTCATCCACCGTCCCTCACCCACCCACCCTCACTCACCCACCCTCACTCACCAACCCTCACTCACCAACCCTCACTCACCCAACATATCAACCCGAACTCCCTCACTCATCCACCCTCCATCACCCACCCACCCTCACTCACCAACCCTCACTCAACATATCAACCCACCCTCCCTCACTTACCCACCCTCACACCAACCCAACGTCACTCACTCACTCATCCACCCTCCCTCACCCACCCACCCTCCCTCACTAACCCTCACTCACCAACCCTCACCCACCCAACATATCAACCCACCCTCCCTCAATTACCCACCCTCACACCAACCCAACGTCACTCACTCACTCATCCACCCTCCCTCACCCACCCACCCTCACTTATCCACCCTTCCTCACCCACCCACCCACCCACCCTCCCTCACTCACCCTCACTCACCCTCACTCACCAACCCTCACTCACCCAACATATCAACCCACCCTCCCTCACTTACCCAACCTCACACCAACCCAACGTCAATCACTCACTCATCCACCCTCCCTCACCCACCCACCCTCACTCACCCACCCTCACTCACTCACCCAACATATCAACCCACCCTCCCTCACTTACCCACCCTCACACCAACCCTCCCTCACTCACTCACCCACCCTCCCTCACTCACCCTCACTCACCCAACATATCAACCCACCCTCCCTCACTTACCCACCCTCACACCAACCCAACGGCAATCACTCACTCATCCACCCTCCCTCACCCACCCACCCTCACTCACCAACCCTCACTCACCCAACATATCAACCCACCCACCCTCACTCACTCACTCACCGACCCGCCCTTTGAAGGCTTTGAAATTGAATGCATTACTAATCCATGAATACAGAGCATGTATTGGAAAAACATGAACTTCATTTTTGTTGTCTGCATGAACCACATTTAATTCCAAATAAACCAATTTACTTAGTACTATGTTATACTGTAGCGTCAGCTTCTCTCTCACTCTCGCACATTCAATCTTGCTACATGTTAAAAACTCACTTATTCAAATCCCTCTTATCAATTCACGTTTTTTAAAATAAATATCTATGTTTCTATTTAGTAGTCCATATCATGGTAGTATTATATCAAATTGTAATTTTGGCACTGTTGTGCTAGCTCTCTATTGGTTAGAAGTACTATGCTTTACCTAATGGCTGCTAGAACAGCACCTAGAAATATAGTATAAAGCTTCTTCAAAATTTGACTTATTATTATTCTTCCTTCCTAATTCTTGATGTTGTCTATCCATCCCGCAGTACGTCTGCCAATTAACCCATTTCAAAATGATGCCTTGCCTAAGGACCTACTTGCAAGCAGCATTAATGAAGCCATGAGCTAACGTAACTTTCATCTTGCTAAATAGGAAAAGAAAATCCTCTTGGCTGAGGTTTCAGACATTCCGTATTAGCCGACAATCAAAGTGAATAAACGTTACCAATGTACCTCTTTACCTAGCATACTACCAATGATTGCTATGAACTTAAGAAGCCTACAGGAGACCTACTTGCAATATATTATCCAATAGCTTTTGAAATCTAGCAAATTCATGATTCAGAAGCTACCAATTCTCTTTATCCCAAACACCATATGAAAGCCAAAAGTACACAGTAGCCCATCCTTGACTTTTCCAATATAGGAGAGAAATAATGGCGTTCTAAATTAATGTGTTTCTTTTCCATATTTATCTTTATCCAACAATCGATTCGTCCGAAAGAAACAAAATGTTCTTGCTCGACCCAAACACCATGTTATGTATTACTACACCTAGCCAACTAGAAAGCATGTTATCAGAGCTCCGATGGGCCGGCGGCAAAGACAACCCTTCTAAACTAAGCTGTGAGCGATTTTTCTTTAAAATTGTCTGTAAGATTTAAACGTGAACCTGCGAGGTTGTTCCGATTTGTCTTGGTTGGCTTGATATTTCCGCAATAGTCTAAGTGCCATCTCTATATCCTCCTCGTCGGTCCTTAGGGGGTGGCTGTCTCGTCGATGACTGCCAGGCCTGAAATTGTTTCGTGATAGAAAAATTCGGCATAGGACCGATCAACAATGCTTCTTACAAATGAAACTGCTAAATTCAGTTTGATACTTATATGGTGTCAGTAATAGCCTGGACTGGATAATGACAAGATCTCTTTTCTATAGGGTGGTTATCAGCATTTTTAATCAGTTTTTGAAAATATCTCCTTTTTTTTAAAATCAATCTCTCTTTTCAACTATTAGTGGTAGAGCTTAAATTAAATGAAATGCCAATTTTGGGTAACCTGTGAATAATGACTTGTACAACTATCAGGCCGTAAATTTTGTGACTTGTTGATAATGGCCATTTGCACAGCAAGAAACTGTCACAAATTGCCAAAAATTCAGTACTGTGGTTAATTTGTTTTTCTTCACAAAATGTCTCAATCTTGACCACTGGTGAAAATTGCAAAAGTTTCTTTCTTACAAAAGTTTTCAATTTTACAAAACAAGAACAAAATCTAGGCATGTTTAGTATAAAAGAATTTGCATGACGCCACTTTTTTAAAGCTAAAACCCCTCTCTTTCAAGTTACAATTAAAGATTCAAATGGCAAGAAACTCCATTTATCATTGTTAAGGTTACTGGTGGTAAAGTTAGAAAAGAGATCTTGACATTTCCACAGTATCATTTCATCTCCGCACATTCATCACGCACGACTGACCCGCAAAACCCTGCATCACACCCCAAGATATCACACAGTGTCTAATATGTACACAAGCCCATAATACATACAAAAGAAATTGTCGTTGCAAGTAGGCAAAACCAGCAAAATGGATAACAAATAATGCACGTTTATGACATTTTTTTTGTTTTTTCACACAGTGGTCTTTGATGATTTGGTGCAATCTTTTTAAACACAAATTAAATAAGCTCCTTTCAAAATGGCCATTTTGACTTTTGCACATGAATATTTTCATAAAGATAATTGATTTTTTGGTGGATATTTCTTTTTGGAGGGATGGGCACAAAAACGAACAAATTTGCGTACAAATGGCCATGGTGTTTTTTCACACATGATTTATTTTGAATATATATGCTTGATATTTTTAAAGCTTTTTTGTGCAATTTTTGAAAGAAAATTTCCGTCAAAAAGGCTATGGTGTCTTTCACATACAAACAATTTGGAAGCCCCTATACAACCGCATAAAACTTAACTGATTTAATGCATTGGAGGGGACAAAATTGCAGTGCTGCTGTTTGTGGTGCGTGCAAGAAGGTTTTCCATATGTGGAAAGAGCCTCTGATTCGACAATTTCTTTTGCTGAGCTTTATGGTTCATGATAATAAGCCTGTTCGGTTGTGTTAGTGCAATGTGCATTGATGGCATAGGCGATGTTCAGGGTTCGTGATAACTTTATTTCAGTACATTTTCTTTGTTGAGAAAAATATAGTTTAATGCTGCCATGGTAACATGAAATACTTCAAAGTATGCCATGGTAACATGAAATACTTCAAAGTATGCCATGGTAACATGAAATACTTCAAAGTATGAGGATGCAGTAACAAAAACATAAAACCTTTTTTTTTCCCTTTGCATAATTTGCTAGGTTTCATTGACTTCAGGGGTTAAGGCACAAACTGTTTTTCTTTTTTCTTTTTGAAACAAATATAAGACAGGATTTCCCAAAGGCTATGTGTACAAGCAATAAAATTTATCATTTTGCTTGCATACAAAGAAAAATAAGCATTTACAATTTTTCTCTTCCCAATTTGATTTAGAACCCCATGTTCTTTTGATGAACATGGAACAGGAATATAATCCCACAAAAATATATTTTGTAATTTACCCTAGACAAATAATTAATGATTAACGAAAACATTTGCATACAAATGTATGAGCTTTTGTGGAAAAACGACAATGGATTTCTTGACACAAATTCGAAACACATAACTTATTTTTCCTTTCTTATTTTTGCTTTCCCTACACCTGAACACGCCTGTTGCATGGAGGCCTAATGTTAGTATCACAGGTGGCCAGAATGCACAAATATTGATTCTTTTCTGTAAGAATAATAATAATAATCAAAATAAGAGAAAAAACAAATAAAAATCATGATACATACCCGCTACCTGACGATGACAAACGGTGTCTGCAAATATAGTCATATTTACTTAAAATAGACAATAAAGCCACTAAACCAAGATAAGACATTATTTATCAATGTCCATGAAAAATTAAAAACCATTAGTACTAAACAAACAATGCAATAAATGCAAACAATGGTATAAGTTTTCTATGATAATCATATATTGAACAAGAGAATATGGAATATCATGGCAGCGATTCATGAAACATTAAGATATAACTATTTTGAATTACTCAATTCCTAGAAAAATGAAGGTTATTTAACTGATTTCAAATGTTCTTGTCCACATTGTGAAAATCTGTTGTTCACGGAAAATAAAGGCTTAAAATGTTTAATTATTACAATTTTTTCTGGAATAAAAGCATATGCAGAACAGAACTGATTACAACTTCTAGGTAAAAATGGGAAAGATTGAACCTTTGTAATTTATTTCTTGAAGTTTTCACCCTGTTATCAATTTGGACTATAAATTACATCTACTTTAATATTCCTTATCAAAAGAAAAAGTGAAGGATGATTAAGCTCCATTGGAATCCATCACCGTTTTACTGTTAAACATTAGTTGACCAAGAAATATTAATATATCACTCATCAAACTGTGAGACAGAAATGACATTAGTTTAAGGGATACAATTCATGTTCTGAATATGAATTCACACATCGTTATCTATATCATGAACTGACAAATCCGTACAGTAATATATGTGACAGTTTTGTTGATTCTTAATAACGCTGACGACATGAATAACCCATTCATCCCTGTATTACATTCATTATTTAATGATACTGCCAAGAAGTCAAATCAAAAGTATTTTTTAGCATTTCATGAGTTTCTGCCATTCAAGGTGATTCAAGTTTAGAATGTAAATTCTTGGTTTAAAGATATGACCTGGATTTTTATAAAATGAAAAACTTTTGCAAAGAAAATTTGCATTTAGGAGCAGATAGGGAGAGGGAAACCATGGGATATCATATCATTATATTTTAATTTTTGATTCATGAAAATACTTCAAAGGCTACAAAAATAGTGGGCATTTAATGGAAGGGTGGATTCCTTTTGCAAAGAAAGTTTGCATTTGCATAGGGGCAATAGAGAGAGGCAAACTATGGGATATTCATCATAGTTTAGTTTATGACTTATGAAAAATACTTCAAAGACTAAGAAAATAATGGGCATTTAATGAAAGGATGGATTTCAACGCTTGATTATAGGGTTGAACTTTGCATAACACTTTTCCAATTTCTTTCATTTTTGCAAAGTTCTTTTTTTGTATTTTTGCAGAGATCTTTTTTTGTATTTTAACAAAGAAGTTTTATAATTTCGAAATATCCAAAGCAATCATGATAATGATTTTGCAAGATTCCGGATGAATTGTGATTTGAATTACTCTCTAATAAGTAATAACATCCTAGTGTTCTTATCTTACAAACTAGCTTCCTTTGGACACATAAAGTCACGTTTCTTCTGATCATTGTTATCGTTTCCAAGTCGTTACTGACTCCAATCTTACTGTATCCTGCTCTTTTTGTAGACTCACTTCCATGGGGATTACCAAGATATACTTGAATAGTTTCTCTTTCAACTATTACTTGCAATATGAAACTATTACGAGTCTTGGCATACGTCATATCTCTCTTGCACGCCGGTCATCAAAATCATATTTCCTTTCAAAATGAATCATCACCAACAAGCGGTATACAAGTAATATTCATTTGAAATCTACAACAATCATAAGTGAAAATATACAAGGGGATTCCCCCTAAGTCCATTACAATGCAACAATGTATACCGGTACTGCATTTTTAATGTCCAATGAAAAAGGGACTTTTTAAAACTAATGGGCATTATACATCTGCATGTGGATCAAAGAAATGCTTTTAAAAAACATTTATTTTAGCCTTACAGTATTTGATAATACTGAAAGAATTCTTATTCCAATGAAATGATACAATTGTGCCCTTTGTATTTGCATGATATTTCTATGGAGGTCTCAATAAGTAACTTGAAGTTGAATCATTGAGTCAATATCAAATCTCCATGCCTTTATGAGCAGAAAAAATACTCTGATAACTCTCATATGATCAAGACATTGTCGTGTAACACTTATCTTGGTAATCAACAACTTAGTCGTGATCATGGACTTAGTTTCAGGAAAAAAAGTTGATTACTAAAGGGGTAATTCTACTACATGAAGGTACTTATTATAGGAACTTGTGATGATGATGATAGGGAGAGTTGAAGCAGCTCTAAGGTTGAAAATTCCAAAATTGGATTCCACGCCTTACACATTAATCAATGACATCAATTTGTCGTTGATTTGGAGAAGTAACATATTATAGACGTAACTACAGCAGGTGCATTGTTTCGAGAGAGAAAACAGTGATGAATATGTTAAATGGACGTACATGTAAGGAGCTTCTCTCTGAAGAGGTCCTTTATACTACAAGGACCTCTATGAACTCAATAAAAAATATTGTATAAATACAAAGTGATACTCAGTGAGAGTGTGTTTACATTATGGTAGAGCTGGCCCTTTCACATATGAACAGGATCATATACTTACAACAATACATCATGTTTATTTGGTCCAAATGAACCTTTAAAACCAATACTGAGATGGTGGTGTCTGCAGAGCTGCAAGGAGGGTGCCTTCGGGGGAATCCCCCCCACTGGGGAAATTCCCACTGCTGGAGGATGCACTTTGGGGGTGGGGGGGGGGGGATAAGAAAGCATGTTGTTATTGCACAAGATTAAAGTTAACCCGCACAGAATGCAGAAGTGGGAACTCACCTTCGTTTCAGTGGTGGAGGTATCTTTGTATCGATCCTGGGAGCGGTTGGCTCGTCCTTCTTCATCTGAAAGCAAAGAGGACACATGCAAAACGATAACTCAACATTAAAACAGGCGCCACGACGACCACCACGTGCACGTGTAGGACAAACAGTCACATGACCACATACAGGAAGGCCTGCGCGATTCAAGGCCACCGCAGAACGACGGAGAAACATCCCAGGGGGAAAAATACTTTAACAATGTCGGGGGCTACTTTTCAAGCTTGCTTGCATGAAAATTAACACTCTGTAACTTGTTTTGCATTGAACTCTATGCAAATTTTTAAGGGCTCTTTTATGACTTTCGGGGGCTCTTTTTGGCATTTTCGGGGCTACTTCGCCCCGAGCCCCCGTGTATTTTTTTCACTGAAACATCCCCACTTTATCTTGACACATGAACGAAACATGATGTTCCTTCAAGACTTGCTACACTACAATGATGTCACTCCAGGGCCATGTCTTATAAAGAGTTGCGATTGATCCGAATCAGTTGCAAGTCCGCCAATCAATCGTAAGTGTGCAGTCCCCTATCTCTAATGAACATAGTTGCGATTGATATCAATTGCAAATAAGTTGTGATTAATCGCAACTGTTGATAAGACGGGGCCCAGATCAACACTGCATTTCACCCAATATCATAAAACTGGCATTCAATTTCGAGAAAACTGGCCTTTACAAATATCAGGTGCATCCTCATTCGCCAAGATTCTTCCCGTAGAAATGAATACATTACATTACTCATTACTTTTTGTTGGTCATTTAGATATTTACACTAAAAATGACATAGGGTATGTATGATTACTAGTAAACTTTTACTTATAATTTCCATCCAGAATCACTCTAGAAAACCTTGGTTGTCCTTGGTTGTTCAATATATTAACACAGATCACAATATCAAATTTGATTTGAAACACTGAATTTTACAAAGATTTGCAAATTTCAAAAAATTAAAATGTTTTGGACCTTCATACAGGCCTATAATGTACTCATTCACACCCAGGCACACATAAACACAACATTTAGTACATATAATACAGTGTTAATATACACACAATATATACACCCCTGTTTACAAATGGAGAAAGAAATCACTAGAATACAGATTCCATTAAAAAATCTTGCAGCATTTCCATTTTGGCATATTAAAATCATAACTGTTAACAACCATTTATAATTAAAGAATATTAAAGTTAAGACATTATCTACATGTAGGTACTGATTTAACCATAGAAATAAAACAGTAGTTGCTTATAATAAACTGTAAAGAAGACCATGCCCAGCTATTGACTTCCATGTATGGTTTTGCTGAGACGAAGGTTCTGATATCATTTCTATTTCACTTCTTTTCAATCCCATTTTCTTCTCATCTGCCAATGAAAACTGTCAATTTAATTAAAGTTGGTCTATCAAATGTTGTGAATGAAACCTGACTTTCAGGCAACACAGGTTTTAAGTCACATGAAAGTCATCAATGTTCTGATCCTTTATAAATTTGCACTTAGTACTTAGAAGAAAATTTGAAGATTTTTAATACCTCTTTCAAAATATCCCTTGCATCTCATAAAATGTTATCCTTACTCCTGTGTAAAGACAGAAGAAACACTGAAATGCCTCCTATGAGAGTTACACCACTGATTATACATTGAATCCTATATCATACACTCCTTCACGTTTAAGGCCGCCATTTTAATTTGCGAGTAAACATTGCGTCATTAATGTTTTCAGATACGCATGTATTGTAATTGTTGCGTCACTGCCTGCGCTGAGCGCTCACATCATTTTGAAATGGGCGCCATTTTAAATTGCGAGTACACGGTAAACAAATTGTGAGTAAACAACTTGTTTACTCGCAATCTAAAATGGCGCCCATGTCGGCGCATGCGCACTCTTGTAACCGTGAAAGGGTGTATTCTCCAGAAATCACATCACAACTCCAGAAGTCTGTGCATGTTAAGACAAGGAGGCACTACAGTGTACCTTCCACAATCAAAGACTTTTAGTAAAGCCGACTCCCCCATCGAAATAAAAACTTCAATGAATTTTTACACTTAGGGTTATGAGACATGAATTTCAGATCACTTGCTTCCTTTGAGGGATCAAGTACCCCCATTTCACACACATAAAGTTTCCACTATTCTACGTTTGCCAACGTTATGGGTTAGCAGTTTGAACGCAGTGGTCAGTTGACTGTGTCAGCAGGGCAGTCATACTTACCAACACAAACACAACACATAGATTGATTTTACGTTTCTGCCACAACGCTGCAGCTTTAGAACTTACTCAACCCAACTACGTTTCCTTTTTTTTCTTATAATGTTATCCCATAAAAAGACACATTCCCAAAACTTACACAAGAATTATAGACAATTCTTTGTTGTAGATATGTAATTACTCCCAATTGAATACCATTCCCCAAATAATCCTGTAGTAGTCCAAAATCGTCCAAACCTTTTGATGTAGATTTAAATTTGACTCTATAAAGAAATGATGCTCACATGAACATATATATATACACCAGACATGTTTACAAAAGTTTTGATACAAACATGTCAAACGCTGAAAAGATACATTTAACAGTCTGTGCTCCAAACCCGGTAAAATGGTTTGAAAAAGGTAGAAAAAAGAAACATGAGAAACATTCAAAATGAAAACATGAAGGACATTTCCAGATGACGCTTGAACAAGAGATATGAAAACATGACAAAATGGAGAAGATTTTTCATTAGAAATGTTCAAGGTGATTTGAAGATGCAGTGCTTTTCGCCCAATGTTACTAACCAGCCAAACAATTGGTCGGGCTAAACATGAATACTTCAAGCAAATCCAGTCTTTCTTTCAATAAAAAACATGACTGTGCTATGCACCACAAATGACCAAACAAAAAGAATTAAAAGAAGGGGAGAGAGGGAGACAGGGAGAGGGGGCATAAGGGGCGAGGGACGACAAACATGAGGGGGAGAAGCGCAAAATCAAAATAAAAGAACAAGGTCTTGTTATGAAGAAAGAGTGCAAACTGTTCTGTGAAAATCACAAAGAAACTGCAAAGTGTCTTGTTCATGCAAAGTTCAACTAAGGCTAAGTGCAGAAAAGAACATTGTCAGGTATCAAAATGTACAAATTAATATAAAATTCTAATACGAAGTATCACTTCATAATGTATCTTTGACAAAATTACAGGTTAAGTTTCACAATAGCCTATCTCCACTTTCTTTCAAAGGCACATACATGTAAATGTCAATCATAGAATAAACATAATGAAAAGAAAAAGAAAATACATGAATATAAATTCTCATATCTGTTCTAATGAATACAAATCTTACTTAAATTACCTGGAACATGACATAACATTCTTAATATACATCTTTTCATTTTGTTTCAAGTATCCTTGCTGCTGGCAACTCCCGGAGCTAAATTTTCATGCAGCATAACACATTTTGACCTTATGGGTAAAAGACTAACAGTACTAAACTCCCTTTTTTAAAGCCTTTATAGTACTGAAATGAAAATGGATTTTTTTTTGTTTAATATAGCAAGTTTAGACATTCTGCTCCCGAGTACCAATATGTTTAATAAACTGTGATACACATTAGTTGAAAGAAAGGAATTCAAGTACTAGATATTATGTTTGGTTTTTGTTGTTGCAGAAATTCCAATTCTGGCCTTGCCTTAAAAGGGGGAATCTTGTTTTCTCGTCTGACTGATAATAGATAGATAGATAAATGGATTTTATGGATTTTTTATCATCATCTTTCCAACTGGTCAAATCTGATAGCCTTAATCGGGACCAATCTCTATATCATTCTGTAGGTCATTTGTACATTTTCTTAATTTCCTCTGCGATACAAGACCACATTCTAACTGGTCAATTCTGATCCCTAATCACTTACACCCTATTTTACTTTTTCTTCATCTTCATTCTTCTTCAAGATAATCTGCCTTCTTCAATACTGAAGATTCTTGCAGATGCCGTATACTTGGCCTGATTGGGGTCACATAAGAGACATTTGGATTCTAACTGGTCCAATCTGATAGCCTTAATCGAGACCAACTCTATATCATTCTATAGATCATTTGTTCATTTTCTAAGTTTCCTCTGCGATACAATACCACATATCCCATTGTAATTAACAACATTACATTTTCTATTATATTTTTGTTGAGTTTTAATTCATTGATGTATTTGTTTTGTAAAGCTCTTTGATCAGTTGTAAATTGGATAAGGCACTATAAAAGAAACAATTTATTTTCTCAAATTGATGATTCTCTTGCTAGGGAATTAGCATTAGGTTCATTGGTGAAATCAACCCCTAGTGACTTACACCCTGTTTCACAATTTTGGGTCTCATGAGAGACATTTGGATTCTAACTGGTCGAGTCTGATAGCCTTAATTGAGACCAAACTCTATATCATTATATAGGTCATTCGTTCATTTACTGAATTCCCCTGCGATACAATACCCCAGATCCCAAAGTGATAATTCACTTGCAAGTGTACAGTTTTTTTTTTATTGGTGAAATCAAGCCCCTAGTGACTTACACCCTCCTTTACGATTCCGGGTCACACAAGACACATGTAGGTCTACCCAGGACAGCTGATTAGTATGGTCCTAGGTACCCAGTCTTAGTTTCAGACCCTTCCCTTTTTCTTTTGATATTCAAATTTCCCCCAAAACTCTGACTATACTTCATTCATGAATTCATCAATACTCAAGAAATGTTAAAATTTGCCCCCTCAAAAATGTGTTTTTCTATAAATAGTACACATCTTGGAAGTTATTATTTTTTTTTATTTTCTTTGGGTGATAACTAGCCTGAAAGACAAGACTACATGAGGATACAGGAATGTCCATGTATACAAGGGTCTGATGGAGGATCTACAGTTGTTGGATTGGAATGTACATTGTATACATGTCTCATTACATAGGTTCTACTTCTTAGTTTTCAAATTCAGACCCATCTTAAAAACTATACTCTGGTCTAAAGTAACCAATATTTTCACAATTAAATTTCATGACTATTTTTCAAAACGCAATTTTATTCTATCATTAAGATATTTAAAAGCTCGATTTAATACAACAGAGCAATTTAAAATTCATATGAAAGAGATCCCCTCCCAACCTTCATGAGAAAAAAAAAAAAAATCTGGTAGCTAACAGTCCCCATAAATGTATTATGAATTCCTCCAATGAATATTCATACTGGTGTAACATAGTTTAAATTATACAAACCTCTATCAATAAACTCTAACATTTTATGAGAATAATCTCATTTGCTAAATGAAAGTTTGTTGAATTAAACCTAATTGCATCAGGATGTACTCTTCTCAATATTAAAATTGGAAAGAAATATTTGTTACTTTCAGCATGAACAAATTTGAGTTTTCTTTTAAATTTCAATATTTACATCAACCTCTTTCTTTTTTCTTTTTTTTTAAATGTTTTTTTTTTACTACTGAGCAAAAAATTCACTTCTTGGTCTGGGACAAAAGCTACAGTGACTCCTGCGGTATGGCTGCCAATTTGCAGATGAGTCAGGGATCGAGGAGAGATAATCTATCATGTGTTTTCTGAGTTTGTATAAGTGACAATGGAATGTTGCAGAGAGAGAGAGGCTCGTTCGTCTCCCTGCATTACTGGGCTGTAGCTTCTTCCCTTCATATCTTTCCATGCAGGTCGACATTTGAAATCATTTCATATCTTGATTCCCAGAAAATGAGATTGCTTCCAAAATTCTTATCTTGTGATGTTTAAAATACACTGGTGTACTATAAATGTACACCGGTGATAAGACTGTACAGCCAGAATATAATGCCTTGTATTTATAATCATGCCACCCAAAAAATTCATAATGGCTGCCAGAATTCCCAAGTATGGCATTAATATCATCATCATATTCTTGGTAAATCTAACAATGATATTCTTACTATCTATATTTATGAAATGTCACATCCCTAAATCGCTGCCATTACTCACAAGTAGGGCAGTAATATCATCCTCACCATTATATGAAACATAATCGCTACAACCCTCCCCCCACCCCAACACCTCGCAAGTATATTAACATAATTTTAGAAGTTATCTTCGCGATAATACATTACGTGAAGTCTAATTTCTCGAGAATAAGCAGAGTGTAGACAGGGTCCTTGTTGTAAGACAGCAATTCCTTGAAATAGCCTGGTAATAGCTGGTGCAATTAATGAACCATCGCATATGTCTATGTTAACATTCATCTTCTATTTATCTGTTGACAGATTTCAGTGAGAGGATGACCAGAGTCTGACCCCTATCCCCCCCCCCCTCCTCCCCAAAGAAAAAAAAAGAGAAATGCCTAGTGCAATCCTAGATCCTACTTTCAGAGAATTGACTGATCGAGTTATGTACACTGTAGTAGAGTGATGGTTTGTGGAAGACAAGATAAAGTTACAGTACAGGGAACCAGGATGAAGGAGCTCTTTCACTGAAGCTCTATCTCAAATTTTGTTTTTAAATCCAATTACATTAGTCACATCAAGGAGGTTAAAATATCTATGTAGATTGCATTATTATCAGAAGGATATGCTGTTAATACCAACAATAGGAGCCTAAAAATGAAGCATATTTGACTAAATAGAAACTTTGCTATTGCTTCCTCAAAGTTTCGTTTCCACATTTTTCCCCCTAATCTGATAAATGCAAAATATGTCATTCTATTGTTACTGTTGTTAACACAGAAAACGTTGCCCTTGTGTAACCTAAATTTCTGAGTGTGAACTTCGCCATAGCTCTTTCCAATACACGTATGAAATATAAACATGATCTACATACATGTACTTTGCACACCTATTATAGTAGAATTATTAACCAGTGCACATTTATAATCTTTAAAACATTTTCTTTTTTCCTTCACTGTAAGATAGAGTTCAACTATTTGAAGAACAAAAGCAATAAACATTCTTTCGCTTGTTAAAGGTCAGGACGCTGTTACCACCACTGCAGTATTCTATTACCACCAAAAACATTAAAATGACACAATTTAACTTCAACGCAAAAATAATTGAAATTTCATACCTTCACCTCAAGTACCTGTGTAAAGGTTAAATATTCGGGCAGTTTGTCCAAAAATAATCTGAATTTGCTTGAATTTTAGAACTTTATTTCTATTCAGACATTCTTTCGCTTGTTGTAACTGAGTTGCAAATATATCGCACTTCAAAACATAGTTTCTACATTTAACTTGATTAAGACAAATGATACATTTACCTCAGAAATCACTGATGATGAAAAAGACAATATGGTTGTTTGTTCAAATAAATCCAAATCTTGATTACCATTGTGTGCAATATCAATTCAATTCCAACATTCTTTGATATGTCTCTGTTTGTTGTTTTTACTTACTGATGCTTGTTTCTTTTTGAGTTCCTCGAGCCATTTGAGAATTTCTTCGTCTGCTAAATCGAATGCTGTGTGATTCTGGTTGGAGACGAGTAAAAGAAGACGATATGATAATTTCAAATGTGGGTGAAAGAAAAAAAAATTGCATTTTCCATTTCAAAATATTCTTTCTACATCAAAAGTAAATACTTGAGCATTTTCCCCATGCTCTATATCGAATGAGTGATCTTATAGGACCAATAGGAAAGAGAGAAAGGAGAATCATTTTAGATTTTGTTCGATGAAAAGGAATTCTAAATTATTGATGCTGCATTGTGTGTAAGTGTGCCCCCGCCCTCTTTTCTCAATGCAGGTTCAGTTCAGGGGAAAAAACTCAGTTCCTTAGATTAGAATGTTAACTGGAGGCCCCCGTGTGTAGGACAGTCACACTCTTTATTACAAATTTAAAGTAAGATGTTTGTAATTCATAGGTAAAATGATTTGCAATTTTAAAAGGAATTTTTAGACCTTACCCTTTCCTGTCTAGTTAATCCAAGTGTATCATCGGTCCCATGTGTCTAGATTTTTGTTGACACTTTTGGTTAACCAAAGCACACCCTGTGCTTAACCACTGTTACAGAATAAACCAAACTTTAACCATGACAACAAACCGCCCATCAAAACGGCGGTACCTTTGGAGTTCGGACATATGCTCCGGTGACAACTGCTTCAGTAACAAATGCTCCTGTAATGGATTTTTCTTTTCGTTTCCAGGCTGCGAAGAAAGCATGTGTATGCTTGCAAGTCAGCAACCATGGGACCAACGGCTTAAAGTCCTCTCCGAGGGACTTGGTAATAAAGAAAACACAAAAAGTGGTCTTTGTAGACAGGTTCCTTTAGTACATGATTCAATGAGAAACCATTTTCAAGTGAAACAAGAAATGTGGCCTTTGTAGACAGATGGTCACTAAAGCAGGTTTGACTGTAAATGCCTTACCAAAGGGCACTAGCGCATTGACTTCGCTTTAAACCTGGGACATCCTGGTTACTACGAGACTACTGCTCTACCACTGAGCCATCAAGCATCCATTTGTCAAAAGTATAGGGCTAGGGTCAGGGTTGCAATTGGGTTTTAGATTAGATTTAGGGTTAGATAGAGCATAGGGCTAGGGTTGAAGTTAAGAATTTGTTTCGTGCAGAAAATTCCTCTGGAGCAAGTGTCGCCGGAGCAGGTGTCAACCAACCTATACCTTTCCTTCCAAATTTTCCTTTGTCCGAAGGGCTATGCTTATGAAATCCTTGACACCACTTACTTCGTGAAGGTGGGCCTCAAACTTACTAATTTGTTTTTTGTGTCCATATCGCACATGGCTTTTACTAATACTTCACAGGCGTCTTTATGACCCCAATGCGACGACGCGTGGAGAGGCGTCCATCCGTCGTTATCTTTTGCGTTCACATCGACCCCGGCCTGTATAAGAAGTCTGAGGAGAAAATGGAACAGAGAGAGAGATGTAGAAATTAATCAATATGATTCAGAATGATAATACTATTTTAATAGAAAAAATAATAATAATAATAATATGTCTTGTTTACCCAAGGAAGCCTCATCAGTATTCATACTGTTTTCCCTGAGAGCCTTGCAATCATATCATTACCCTGGCTTCAACCGAGCTACCATGAAAAGGTGCTCAAGCATCAAAGGAATTTTTTCCTACCGGGTACCCACTTACATCACCTGGGTGAAGTGTGGCAACTACAGATTAATGCCTTGCCAAAGGACATTAGTTCTGCGGCAGGACTCATACCGGGAACCATGTGATCCACAGTCCGGTGACGTATTCACTAGACGACGACACATCTACATGCTTGGATCAAGAGTTTATATTTCTATTCAGTAGTAATCAGTATGATCATGAAAGATGTTGTTTAAAAGCCAACTCTTTCATTTTAATAAAAGTAGCAAAATCAGAGAAAAATTGTTTTTAAAATGTTGCCATTTTGAAGAAAAATGGTCATTAATCTCACCCTTTATTATTCCTTTCTTGAAATAGTAGGGATAAAGGGAACGCTGCCCCCATAGAGTATACAGAAAGCTAATATAGTCTTGCTCCTAGACTCCTGGCAACACCCCTGTGCAAGGGCAGGTCTGAGAGCAATGACATGAGACTAAAAGACTACAAAGTGAGCATTACTTATGCAAGGGTCACTCTGTGGCCTGGACCCACCCTCCTCAGAGGTCGCCAAATATCGACGTCGACTCGACGCCTAAGCCTGACCCTGACCTATTTGTTGTTGTAGTGAAGTCCTAACGTTCGTTTTTCTTCATTGGGTGAAGCTTTACTATACAAATTGATGAAATGTGTGAAGCTTTGACGAGTAATTTGTTTTTTCTGGTGATGTGACATCGAATCCAATCGGTCGCCTTGTTTGTTCAGGTGATGTGACATCGAAGCCACTACCGGTCGCGTCGAAAATATGTCGAAATCATGTCGAAATCGTGCGTTTCAAAACAACTATTTAATTTTTATTCCGGTCACTCATGCACTCGCAGAGTGATCGTCCTGAGGTCACCGAACTTTTCTCCAGCGAAACTGATTTCGAGATTTCACGAGATCGTTTTCGAGTAGTCTACTAGTCTCCTACACATAACTAGTTGCGTGAGTATTCGCAGTATACGTGCCTGAAACGTATCTTTGAATTGAAACCTGGTTGACTTGGTACTTATTGAGCAGTATGGAATTACTATCATGACTATAGACCATTGCAGTCATGGTCTACTATTATAAGTAAACATTGGTGGAGCTTGATTTCAAAACGTGAAGCTTGAAATATGTAATGGCCAATATGGTGAAACAGTGGTGAAGCTTGAACTATGCAAATGGCCAGTATGGTGAAACAGTGGTGAAGCTTCAGACCGGCCGAAAACTTACAAAAGTGAAGCCTCACCTATGGAAAACTGACACAAGTGAAGCCTCACCTATGTAAAACTGACAAAAGTGAAGCATCACCTATGCAAATAATTCAAAGGGTGAAGCCTGGACTAACACATTTGCTGATAAGAGTGATGCTTTGCCTTTGTTTTTTGTAAAGCACATGAAGTGATGGTGAAACCCTGAGGTTACAAATAATTGGCTCAGGTGAAGAAAGGTGATGACCTGAGGAGGGTGGGTCCAGGCCACAGAGTGACCCTTGCATTAGCACAAACAAGTTTTCTTGACCAAATATGCTCAACTTTTACCTTCTTTACCTTAGAGTGTTTGATGCCAGGAATTTGAGAAGGATACGTGTCTTTAGAAATAAATTGCATTCTTAAATTGGCAACATGTTTAAAGTAGATAATCACACAACATAAAGTGACATTATTTTTTATTTGTCCGACAGTTTCTGTTCATTTACAATCTTTTCAAAATATGACATTTGGTTGATTAGAAAAATGAAGCAATAAACAGAAATATAAGTGTTGCCAATTTTGGATGACAAACTGATCAACAAGCCTTGCTCGTAGACTGTCATAGGGACACCCATGTGCGGGGGAGGGGGGTCGGGGGTCGGAGTCTGCACGGGATGACGTCAGAAGGACCACAAGGTGGAGATTACTTAGCACTTAGTCAAAGTTTTCTTGTTTTGTTTTTCCAGCATCCCCAGGCCCCCGCCCTATCAACAGAGATGACAGAAAGGCCGACTGCTGGGAGATCTCCCCGATCTAGCCGTCTGATCAGGGGATGTACTGTAAAGGTTTATAGCCGTTTGGTCTACAGGTCATTTGTCTACTACCCGATTGGTCTATTCCCATGTGGTCTTTACCCAGCCAGTCTCCTATCCACATGGACAGGGATGCCAACCTTTCAGAGCACAAATCAGTAACCATATGGCTCAGAATCAGTAATTTGGGGAATAAATCAGTATTTTCCTATGCGGCGCCATGAATCTTAAAAGAATGGCAAGCGGACGCATGCGCGCATGATTATCTGAAATTTGTTGTGATTTTACTCCCACAAAGTTGCTAAATATTGATTTTCAGTTCATCACAACCATAAGTTTTCAATGAAAAATTGGCTTCTATTAAGAGAATACTTGATAATTTTCCATCTTTCTCATGCAGCGAGTGCTGGATGGCCACCATACTGTACAGCACTTGCTACGATAGATCCCTATGCGCAAAAAAAAAAAAAAAAAAAAAAAAAACGTAATTTTTAGACAACATTCCGTACTGCCGTAATGGTCGTTAATTTCCGTACTGCCGTAATGGTCGTTAATTTCCGTACCAATTACGGGAAATCCGTACTAGTTGGCATCTCTGCATGGACCAGCAATCAATCGACCATTATTATTTATGATTAAATGATTATTAGACCACATGGGTAGTCAACAGAATGGGCATTACACAAAGTGGAAATTAGACTCACTGGTAATAAGACCAAATGGGCTGTAGACTTCTTTGATATTAGACCAAATGACTATTAGCCTAAATGGTCATTAGACCAAATAATAAGTAGACAAAATAATGTTTGGACTATGTGGATGATAGACTGGCTAGTAGATGAACCGGTTGTAGACCATATGGGAATAGACTAATTGGTTTAATAGTAGACAAACTGGTTGTAGACCAAACAGCAATTAACCCTTTACATGCTACGTACTGATGTTGGCATAGCACTTCTCCAACCCATCGAGATGACTTTTCTTAGGGGTTGATTTCAATTTGTCATTTTCAAACTGACAATGTTGCCAATTATGCTTTCTTCCACATAGATTTCAAAGAATACATTTCTTACTCCTTCCACAAATATTTGCACTTTTAGCAGTACCACTTCTCCCACCCATTTGAGGATAATATTTTCCCCAGGGGATGGACGGAGTTTTCATCTTTAAATCTGCAATATTTTTCTTCCATTTCTATGTTCTTTTAAGAAAATGTCATACAGTATTCAGATTAAAGGAATGATCGCTTTGAACAACCACCATGTATACTTTTTCTCTCAACAGTCAAATGCATCGTCTTTTGCAAAGAAGCAATTTCGACATTCTTCTATCGGTATCCCCAATTTCTCTAAACAAAATACAGTGAAAATTGTGAGAATCATTTCTAATATATCATCTAAAACATTACCTGATACCTTTTGTAGCAAGCCAATTTGCAAGGGAAACAATGAATCGTCTGCGATTTTATTAACCAACGAATCCATCATATATATTACTATAAGGATTCGTCGGTTCATAATAACGACGACATATTTGTTGGCGGTATTATGAACCTGTTTATATTCGTCGGTTGCTTAAAGAGAAGGTTGAGTTCTGGGAAGAGGTGAAAAATAATTTGTGAGCATTACTCATTCTTATTATGCAAGTGTGGAAGAACATCAGTTAAGACATGTTCCCTGAAAAGCATGGCTCTTCAAATGCCTTCATATTCTAAATATGCATGTAACATCGTAAACATCGGGGGCCGGCTTTTTACACCACGTGTTCGTGTAGTCCCATATACATCTTTCTGTGCAAGTGTTTGTAACTTTACCAAGACTTGGCCAAATTTCTTATCATTTTGATGATTCCAGAACCTTGCAATACACACAATTCTTATATGCTAGATGATCAACCTTTTCTGGTCGGTTCCACACCGTTTCTTTCACAATGCAATCGCATGACCAGAACTCAACTTCATCTTTAAAACGCTGACGAATTGATACAATCGACCAAGTCTATGTTGCCAATTTTAAGATTTTGAGGCTTGGTTTCTTCTATGAGTGCAAGATAAGCTTTTCTTCAATTTTGTAGTCTCTCTCTCTCTAAGTGCCATATCGTTTGACTTTGGCGATCGTGCTGTTCCACAACCCTCAGTTCCTAGCCTTCTGTATTAGTACCACTCCCAGTTCTTTCACTCCTCTCTCTTCCAACAATTTCTGCAGACTGTCCATCCAAAGTATCCGCCTTCTTCCCCTACTCCTTCTTCCCACAATTTTCCCTGTCAAAGCAAGAATTTGTAGTACTGATTACTAATCATCTTGATAATAATCACAATGAATACTTACTCCATAACTTTGATATATCCCTTAGCTGAAGCGACATGGAGGGAGGTGGCACCTGTTTTTGGATGCCGCCTATCTGTGACTTTTTTGCTGTTGACCCATTGTTTGGCGTCTTCTAGCATCTTGTCATGCTCCTCTGTTCTTGCCTGATCTACGTCTAAATCTAGAGGAGGAAAAGAAAAACAGAAAAATACAAAATCTCAGATAAAAATGAAAATATATGACAGTGCATTGACATGACTTTACAAGGAATATTGATGCAGAGATGGAAAAAGGCAATTTGTTTTATGTAAATGGGCCATCTTTTGGTTCTAAGGGGAGATTTGAAACGGCTCTAGATAGTCTCATCTTGGTTGGCACATTGGATTTTAGGCAGGCTTTCCGATGGACTCAGAATTCCATCGTTGGTAGTAACATCTCGTGAACTTGGAAAAGACACTCAGTCTTTCTTGTTTCTGCCAGCTCGGGGATATAGAGCAGTAACAAATACTTTAAATAGAGAGAATGGTCTCTCTCGGGTTCAAAGGAGGACTTGAGTAAGTTCTTGACAGTTAGTCTCATCTTGAATAGCACAGTGGATTTCAGTAGAGTCTTCGCAAGAGACTCTAGGTATAATTGTTGGTTAGGGTTAGAATGTCTTATGACTGCCCTTGGTAGATGCACTGTCTGCTCCGTTACCAAGGACAGGGGGATGTACATAAGGTACATGTAATGTCCTGTTTTATGTCAAAAAGCCCTCTTTTGGTTCAAAAAGGGGATTTTGTACAGTTATTGTTACATGTACTTTGTACACTTTTTGTTACACATACTTTGTATCATTTTTGAGTGGCACCGTAGATTTCAGTAGAGCTTTCACAAAAATAGACACACAATTGAATTATTGGTGGTAATGTCTTGTGTCTTAGGGAGATACACTACATGTCTGCATTGTTGCCATGGATGTGGAGATGTAATGTTAGTGGCTTAGGCGTAAGAGAATATATACATGCCCTCTTTTGTGAAAAGGGGGATTCGGGACACTCACCGACAGCTCTTTCTTGCTGGTAAAGTGGATTTCAGAAGGGCTTTGGTTCATGCCTTTTGGAAAAGAGAGCCCACATTTAATTGTTGGTAGTAATGTCTTGTGTCCTTGGCAGAGACACTGTGTCTGTATTGTCGCCAGGGATGTGGAGATGTGATATTAGGGGCATAGGCGGATGAGAAAGTAGACATGCCCTCTCAATATGTGACAGCTCTTTCTGGAACAGTGGATTTCAAAAGGACTTTGGCTTTTGCCTTTCAGAAAAGAGAGCCCACGTTTAATTGTTGGTAGTAATGTTTTCTGTCCTTGGCAGAGACACTGTGTCTGCATTGTCGCCAGGGATGTGGAGATGTAATTAGGGGCATAGGAGGATGAGAATGTATCTATGGCTGTGGTACCCTCACGACTCGTTTACAGCTGCTCTACAAGGAATTCATCATGTGGAGTCAGCTAGGGAGCCAAGGGTCAAGCGCGATTGTCTTAAAGGGATGATACAACTCCAGGGATGATACATCCCAAGTGGTCAGTTAGGAACGAATGGTCAAGCACGATTGTCTTAAAGGGATGATACAACCCCAGGGATAAGACAGTCAGTTGGGAAGCGAAGGGTCAAGCAGGATTGTCTTAAAAGGATGATACAACCCCAGGGATGATACAACCTAAGTAATGAGATGGTCAGTTAGGAACGAATGGTCAAGCACGATTGTCTTAAAGGGATGATACAGTCAGTTGGGAACCAAAAGGGTCAAGCGCTATTGTCTCAAAGGGATGATACACCCCAATCGAAGAGATGGTCAGTTGGGAAGGAAAGGGTCAAGCGAGATTTTTTAAAGGGATGATATAATGCAAGGGATGAGACAGTCAGTTGGGAAGCGAAGGGTCAAATGGGATTGTCTTAAAAGGATGATACAAGTCCAGCGAAGAGGCGGTCAATTATTGATGATGATGATGATGGAAAAGCTAAAAGCTTATGTAACCATTTGTAATTCTAACTTTTTAAATTCAATGTGCACTATTGAAAACTAAAATGTCCCGCTGGCTCGATTCAACAGCATGATTGTTTGTAACAAAGTCTGCCAAACTGACCAATTATATCGTTTTGTGTATGCCAACACTCAATTGCACAAAACTCATTGCATACCATACAATATTATTGGCCAATATTCATAAAAGCGAATGAAGTGACTAAATAAGTACGTAAAACATTACTTAACTTGGCCCACTGATTACATGCCAAATGTCAACTTTCATTATGAGGGAGAATTACTATAATCCTTTAACAAAACAAAACACAATAAATAAAGTCACCAAATGGAAATGAGAAGTTAGTCTAATGACATGTTTCTCGAAAGGATTCAGTTACAGAAATATGAAATTGTTTCCAAATTTCAACTTTCCATGCCATGAATCAGACAAGTTAGTTTGCTCATTTTACATAATCTGACTTTAAACCTCAACTGGTTTTAAACCTCAACTTAATTTGGTAAAATCTTACAAATAACAATTAATGATGACAAACTTTGATTAAACATAACAAAATCTAAATAACTATGTTCTCAATTGCAAACATTCACAACATAAAAGTGCATTCCTATTCTCTTTTAAATTTACACCTTTGCAAAGTCAAATCTATGATCTGGCATTTAGATATTTCTGGGAACATGTACAATGTATCTTGTGATAATAATTACATTTATATGGTGCATTATGTGAAATTTAAATTTACTTTACAATGTTATTAACCTTCCTCCTGGTCACAAGGTTTTAAGCCTGCACATGTGAGCACCATCTCCACTCCCTGGTGAGTATTCCTACCGATGTGCACTGTTCTCAAGCATGTGGAGGTTTTGTAACAAGTGTGCAACCATCTCCACTCCCTAGGGAGTAATTCCTACCGATGTGCACTGTTCACAAGCATGTGGAAGTTCGCTAACAGTAAAGACAAAAGGCCTGTCATCATCAGCTCGAGTTTGCCAAATAACCCGCTATTTCAACTATCCCGATCGCAAACTAGTCAGTTATTTCGGATCTTCATCAGCCTGCAGTTGCAATTAGCGGGATAATTGGTAGAGAAAATATCCTGAGAAATGTTGGTCTTGTTTCCAAAATATTCCTCTATTTGCGAAATAGCGGGCTAATTTGCGGTCGTCCGAGCTAGTTTGTGATGAGCGTATCTAGGGTCTAGTGACGACGCAATTTCGAGCTTCAGGATAATATCCCGGGTCTGAAAATAGCGGGTTATTTGGCATACTCGATCTGATGAAGACAGGCATACTGGAAAAATTGATAAAGTATCAACAAGTAATTGGAGTTTAGATTAAACAATTGTTCATTATTAATTAGCAATACATGGGACTGAACTATTAAAGTAAAAGCAATTTAAATTCAAGTGATCTTACCTTGTTTATCCATTTCATCTTGTAAAAATTTCCTCCATGTCCTCCTCCTCTGCCAAATCCATCGGTAATTCCCCCTCATTATTGCATGCTACTAAGTCGGCCCCATTTTCTATTAAATACCTGCAAAGAAAAGGAAATAAGAAGTTGGTTTAATTACAGTTAATTTAGTATTTAATGAAAGTGTTTGAAGGAACATCAATAATAATAATACCTAATATCTGGATTGAAATACTGTAGCGCTTAATACGGAATACCGTCTCTTAGAAGCGCTTTACAGATATTATTACCCCGGTCATCGGATTCATTCACGCACAATGTGCACCATCTCCACTCCCTCTACAAACAAGTGGCTCAAGTATATTGAAGGTATGAAATCAGAGAAACGTATTTGTGTATTAAAGCAAAGTTTGAGAAATGGGAATTTTCCATTGCTGAAATCGGCCATGGGTGATGGCATACAATGTGTAGGACCCCCCCCCCCCCCTGCCCTCTTGTAGTACACTGTATACATGACATTGTAAATGCAGGTGAATGGTGAATACAAATTGTCCTAATTACAATGATTAAACAGTTATATTGTTCACTTTAGAAAAAGAAATTGAATTTGATTTGATTAAACACTTTCAAGATAACCACATACCAACAAGCAATGTGCATTTGGGCCTACATGTACAATACACAACAGGGCCTATTTCACAAAGCCTTTTTTTCAATGACAAACGACAAACTTTCATTTATCACTGATGACAAGTTTTGTGAAATGGGGCCCAGGACTTGCACTAACATTTGTGTAATGCATTCAAATTCATGAATGAGAACAACTTAATTATAAAGAATCATGAAAGACCCTAAATTAGCAACATAACGGTAGTGTAAATTTAAAATTGCTATTTATGTGCACAAATTAGCATTCTTGTGTGTGATAAATTGGGTCATTTTCAATCACATTGGTTCATTAAATATACAACTCTATTTTTAAATTAGATAGGAATAGAAAATAAAAATAAAAATGACAATTTGAGGAGCAAAATCTGATTTATTTTAACAGACCTAAAGAAACTTTGAACTACAATTTATGTGGTTACCCGGTATGTATGTACATGTAGGTCATTATATTCACACAAAATGAATCACACATATTGTAAATGCACATGCAACTGGGCGAAATGGGCAAGTCTCCAAACACATCAATTTACACCACAGGTCTAGCCAAGAATTCCATGTGGTTTGGCCAAAAGAACAACAACTGCTATGTAAACTTGAACATGAAAATTATTGTAAAAATTTTGAAAGATGATCTCATCAAAGGGTTATTTTCTACAAATTTGGCACAATCATCGACATGTAATTCGTATACCGTGATACACCTCATACATTACATGCACTTGTAGAAGAGCTGTGTACCATTTGTTTTTGTAATTTTTATGTTTATTCTTTTAAAATTAAAACAGGGTACACAGTAATAGGGTGGAGCTTCAGGGTGATTAGTTACTTGCACAAGAACTTTAAAGGCTTTTTGACATAATTCATATATTAACAGTAATCATACAAAAGCTTTTCTAATTTTATTTTATTACATAACTACTAAAGATAAATTCTTAAAAAAGAAGTAACCAACACGTTTCTCTACTCTGGCCGATATTTTCCATTTAGTACAATACTTGTTAGAGAAAAATTTAATAACTGGTTACATGTTTACATATACATAGAAAACCAAGTCATGATATGAAATTAATGTACAAATCTTAATTCATGACCATATATTTAATGACATATTCCATTAATCCATTTAATCCTTTGCAAGCTATCTGTATTTAAATAACACTTTCATCACCAAAAAAAAATGTTATAAAATAGTCCTAAAACACTAATCCTCTACAAAATTGAGCAGCAATTCATGTATGTTATATTCATTATTAAAACTAGTGCTGTAGTCAAACGTTTAACCGTCCGGTATCCGACCGCCCATGGCGGATTCCGTTTTCAATTGGACGGTTTTGTTTACCCGTTTTTTTTTTTTTTTTTTTTTTTTTTATATATATTTTTTTTTTTTTTTTAAAGTTTCGATTTATGCC
Source organism: Strongylocentrotus droebachiensis (assembly GCA_035222895.1). NCBI lineage: Eukaryota > Metazoa > Echinodermata > Echinoidea > Camarodonta > Strongylocentrotidae > Strongylocentrotus > Strongylocentrotus droebachiensis. Next base: position 139,973 of record JAVYIG010004982.1, read on the forward strand.
CCTCCACCTGGCACTATGTCTGGCAATGTCTCCCAGCGTGTTGACTCACCACTCCGAAACTAGAACACTCCAATTTGTCTGTCATCTTGGTTTGACAGTAATCTTTGTAATAGATCTCAATATGTAGTTTATAATAATAATTCATCCAACTTTTACACACGGCGTACCACAAGGTTCTATCCTATATGTCCTCTACTGTTTTTAATTTACATTAATGATCTTACACATTCTTCTAAAAACGACATTGTTACTATTATTTGTGACAAGTTCACAAGCACAAATCGGCGCCTTCAAATGCACCTCGCAGTTAAATGAAAGTCCTTCCCGCTTTTTCACACAGACCTGACAGAATCGGTAAAAAAAAAATTATAAAAAATTATTAAAAAAAAAAAAAAAAAAAAAAACGTTTAACCGAAAACCGTCCGGTTTTGACTGGCGGTTAAACGGAATTGGAGATATCCGTGATGTTACAGCACTAATTAAAACAACCTTCAAGAAAATTTGTGGAAAATTTTAAGCAAGCAAAGTTTCTAGTGGTACATGTACAGTATGTAGCTTGATAAGTTTTTCTTTCATAAAATCATAACTCATTACTCTACAAATTACATGTTAGTGTACAAGTTTCATTTATTACCGTTACAATTATACAATACTGTCATTTACTGGAACTAAAGATTACTAGAACCAAGAGATGTATTACAAAGGTACATGATTATCACAGAATGGGACTACCTGTACATGCATACGACAGCTACATAGCAGTAGTACAATGGCTGTAAACTTGGCCTTGGACTTGGTATGGCTAGTTAGTAGGATACTGGCATTACAAGCTATAGGTAAGGTTACAGGCATGTAATGGTGGATAGTTAGCCTGACAAGCTAGTAGATGGCCATATAATATTTCAATGATCGGATCATACATGCTGTCACTCCCCAACAGCCCCCCTACTCATTTCTATTATACCAGCAAGGGGCTAGCCTTGTGTACCAGGCACATAACAGGCCTTGCTAGGCTCGCTTACAGTCACAGCAAAGAGATACTACAATCACAGCTACTGTACACATCAAAAGCTGTTCAACTGTGTATGTAGAGCTATACATGTACAATACAACTTTTTTCCTACTTATGAAACTTTAATAACATTTTGCGAGAAGTTGAGATTCATAGAGTTTCATGCTGGAAAATATCAAGACTCGATGTAAATGTATACCAAAGGAATGGCGGCATTTGGGGAGAAAAAATAGCTGCACATAACATAATGTAGTACTACGTAAAATCACTTGTATGTGTGTTATAAGACACACATGCAGTATGTTCAAGTATGGTTTAGAACAGTTTGTGAACATGTGAACAAGCCCTTAATCTTTACAAGAAATAATTGCAATGAACGTACAAAAGTGTCTTATTTTCAACCAAATTCAGGACTTGCTACCAAGACTAATCATTTCAAATCATTCGTATTCGTATCATTTCAAATTCAAGGGTAAAATCTAACATTTAACATGAAATTAATATAATAATAATAATAATAATAATATTTAATTTTTATATAGCGCATAATACAAATGTCTCTAAGTGCTTTACAAATATGTACATGTAATTACAATAATTCAAACTACAAGTACATGAATGTATGAAGTATCCCTATAGCCTCTCAAATATGTTGCTACTGACAGAAGTAAACTGATACGCTTATTCCTTACAAAGAAAAATATAAGCATATCATGTTCATGTAGCCAGTTTTACATTAAAATAGTAGCTAGAATACCAGCACAAACAGGGATTATTAAATAGGGATTGGTATACACACAAAAAGAAATTACTCATGTTTCATCAAACAAATACTGTGAAAAGCAGCATGTCCTACATGTACATTGTCATCGACAATGGATTCTGAAGCCAAATAAATCACTTAACATGGATTTTGTGATATTTGGATATTGCTCTTTAGAATTAGAAGGAAAAAAGTAAACCCTAAAAATATGACATGCATTTCCTTGTCAGGAAGCTCCTTTTCTATGTTCAATCAAACTTTTGTCTCCAGATTTTACGAAAAGAAACTGGTACCATCCGGGAAGGGGTGTATTCCAGTAGTTAATGGGAGTTAATTTACCGTGACTCCATGAGCAACAAAATATTTCAAATATTTCAAATCATAATTATGATTTCTTGTAATGTAATTCAAGACATATTGTTCACACAAATTAATTAGGTGTGACTAAATCATAATGCTAAAAGTGTAATAGTTGGTTGGTTGGTTGGTTTTACTCGACTGCTAAGAAAGCATGCAAAAGCTTGTATTAAAAAAAATACATGTAAGCCACCAGGGGACCGACAACTTCAAGGTAATAATGCAACTATAACGACTGACTCACATACTTTTTTGTAATCATTTCTTAATTTTCTATCATGTACATGTACATTTGTATGCCAGATTATAATCATTAAAGTGTTGGGAGCCCCAAAAATTGATGGCAAAATTTTGGTTAAATTGTATCATAATGTGAAACAGCATTTTTTTTTTAGACACATTTCTGCAAGGATTTTCAAAATAAATGTGTTTGAAGACAAATATTGATGAAAGAATACAAAATTTAGGTTTTCTGCATACAACAGGAAACCCAAATTTATATGTTATCTTTTATCAATATTTGTCTTCAAACAAATTTTTGAGGGGAAATCTTTGCAGAAGTGTATCTTACATTACATCCTCTTTCACCTTATGATACAATTTATGGCGAGTGAAATTTTGCCATAAAATATTTGGCAAATTTGGGGTTCCCAACACTTTAGAGGGGCTCTAACAATATCAACACACAACATATGAAAGTGTCTTTCGCTACTAACTTATTTTGTGAAGAAATATTCATGCAGATTTAATTAAAAGTTGGCAATATTCCCTGAAGTACAAAGTGTAAATAATGTAAATTATCAACAAAACTGGATGTCGAGTGAGCTGCTGATCTACTCAACTAGTTAAATTACTTTCAACTGACCCATGTTTATACTAGGTCTACAATGAAAATAAAGACAGTGCACACAATGCTAACATGTTAGGAATCGTTTAAATACAGCATCCAAATTCACAATTAATTTTCCTTTTCACTGTAAAACCCCATGCACATAATGCTTAACATGTCAAGAATCATTTAAAATACAGCATCCAAATTAGTCAAATAACTTTCAAATCAACTATCCCATGTTTAAAGAGGTCTACAATTCAGAATAAAGACAGTGCACATAGTGCTAACATGTTAAAAATTGTTCAAAAAAGAGCATCCAATTTCACAATTTATTTTCTTTTTCACTGTAAAACCCCTTTGGACATCGGCTTCCACGATACTAGTACTGCAAGAGCTCCCTCCCTCAACTGAAAATACCACAGCCCCAATCAACGTAAGATGTTCCATGGCATCATTACCCTAAATTCCATCAATTTATCAATCAGATGAGTTTATGAGTTATGACACACCTCATACGTGCAGTCTTCAGATTGTGTACAACTACACCCTTATTTTATTCTCTCTTTTTTTTTAGTTACACTACAATGTAATTGTAAACCCTATGTAGAAAATAGGACTTCTCAACACAATTCAAATAGTCACACTCCCTTGATCTCTTATGTATTGGGGATTTGTTTGTTACACATAACAGTGCTTACTTATCACTGCATAAGCATTCAATACACAATACACACACACTTTACACACACCCAAGACTCCCCCTGTAATATACATACACAGCTAGGGCAGTACACTAGAATACTATCTTGTGTATATGTGTCAGTGTACTATGTACTATAGACAGTGTGTAGGAAATGCAGGGGCATAGTTGGCATACCATAAGAGCTAGCATACAGTCATAGGGTAGCCTGTATGTAGGGGTTGTATAGTATAAACGCCAAGGGATGGTTGGTCCGCTATAGTAAATCTAACATTTCAGTGATGTAAACTTGTAGTAACATAGGATGACAACTTTATCCCAATTACCACTGGGTGTTATTGATGTAAACATTTGAAGATATGAACCTGGTTTGATCATAACTGTTATTTATGGAGTAGATCTATCACAATCAGGATTCAGGAATGAATTGAAATGGTGCATTGGTATTGTGCACTAGCTGTTAGTTACGCAAGTACATGCACGCCTGTACACTGAAAACAAGTGTATTAGAAATAGAAGCAATAAATATTGTACTGCACAGAATACTGTTCATTTACATGTAGGCTGTAACTCCAGTATGATTAATGTACTTACGAAACAGGTCAAAAGTACAATTTTACATGTAGACCAAGTTTCATATTTGTTTACATGAACATGAACTTTGAATAACTGTTTGTTTACCTCATAATTCAATATGCAATGTACTGCATGTACATTGTATGGAGGTATTGTAGGCTACTACACCAGAAATAATCGTCCAGGTGGAAAAATGTATTAAGTTAACTTCATGCAGTTAATCTACAATCAATTGATGATATTTTATAATTTTATGACAATAAGTCTATACTTCTATACTACCAAACACAGATAAACAAATTGTTTTGTATTTAGATTTCATGTGGTAATACTCTGTTCAAATAAATGTATGAGCTTCAACTATTACTTTGGAAAAGAGATTTTGAAGTTTAAATACACTCTAATTAACACAAAAGTGACTTGTGAATAGACAACTCGACGCATCAGTGTGCAGTGTGCACTTGCATAAAATAGGGCCAACACAGAACCCAATACCAAGGCTTTGGTTCCAAATGCAGTTTTATGTCATTCTTTATTTTCTTCACATTCCTTTTAAATCCATTAGCCAAAAGAATATGGGGTGAAGGTTTTTTTGTGGTTGATTTTATACATGTTAGCTGTTCACAAATTATTTCTTCAGGCGATTGGTACACTTTGAATAAAAATTCAAGCAACAACAAAAGTAATGAGGTACTGTACTTGGAAGGCTGTAATGAAAAGTCATCCATAAAATAACCATTGAGAAAATCAAATTGGGGGGGGGGGGGAAGTTCACCTCCGGATGACCGTATGATCTCGGGTCAATGAACTCTTTCAAGTTCTAAATAGCTTCCACACATACACTCTGACCACAGCATCCCAAATTTTGCAAAACTGAAAAAACTGTAATACCAGAAAACATTTGCAATATAGAACTTTCCTGATTTATTATCAGCGGTCATTTCCAGAGGAAGAATTTTCTGTGACTGCCCCAAAATGAGTGTTGGAATGCAATTACAATTTAATTTGCAACATCAAATTTTCTGGAATCTAGACCTAGCAAATTTCACAACTTTTGAACACCAAAGTTTCTTGTTTATACTTTTAAAGTAATACAGTTGAGTGAAGATTTAAATGTCTTACTATGATAATTCAAACTTTTCTCTTTGGTTTAAAAAATAAGGTCTGATGATAGCTAGAAATTGACTCTTTATGAAATATGAATATCTGGTAGCAAAGAGTATCTATTTTAAGTCGAGCCTATCGAACAGCATCTCAAAGGCATTTCACTTTCCAAAAAGTGGACTACTTCTAAACTTCACAAAATTTAACAGTTTTAACTTTAAAATAGTGTGCAGCGTCAACTTGCAAACATTTTCATAAATAGTGCCTGGAAAAAATAGGGGTTATATTTCATGACATATGAAGGCCTGGTAGCAAAGACTAGCTATGTCAGACAAGCCTGTCATCCTAGAGAGGTCAAGCTACATGTCAATTGTTGGCTGACTCCCCAACTATGCATCCATTTCCTAACACATAACCCTTCAGACAGGCACCAGCGCAATCATCCAGACAGTCCACGTAGTTTGCATGCACTAACCCTAGTCAGTCGTGATGCTGAACAGTGTCTGATCGATGAGACTATGTCGATTGCAGAGCATCATAATGTACAGTGTGTAGGCTCTGTACTCCAGCCGCTACTGACACAGTCAGAGACTGGCAGAGTTAGCCTCTGCTCAAGACTTCATGGAATTGTGCTTAAGTGCCAAATAGGAGTCTGTTTCTGCAGACTAGATTCTCGTAACCTTTAACCTCTCTTGTCCCAAATCTGTTCAGCCCTATTAGTTGGGTGCAGTAAAGGATTTGATGAAAAAATTTAATGAAAGTTTGTATCTTTTTGGTCGCATTGTCATTTACCATGTCTGGCCAGCACGTTGAGAACGTTGAGATCACAGAATGCTGGCCAGTTTTATGATGAGTAATAATGTACTTGCTTAGATAAAATGTAACTGAACAACATGCATCTGATAGTCCTGAGTAAACATGTACAAAACAAAAATTATAATACAAGCCTATACTGTAAATGTGCTCACATGCACAAGTAAATTTACATTACTTACAGTATGTGTACTTTACAAGCATCATAAGTACATTAGGCCTACTGCACATCAGTGTTTGAAAACATAATTCAAAATTTCAAAGGCAGCAGCACCAGTGTGAAAGCCATAATTTTTCATATCAGGAGTGCTACATTGACCAACAAAGTGAACATACACAAGTAGGCCCTCAAATAGAAATGCAGAAATGGAAACCATTTTTGTATCTATCCTCAATAGACAACCTACAATGTACATGTACATTAAGTTGTTCTGCTCTTTACAGAAATATAAAAATGGGTTAGGTTCCATCCCCTCTTACATTGTACAAGGAGCTGGTTACATTCACTGTACTCTGTAATTTCATACGAAGATCTACATTTCAAAGGTGTATGTGCATACAGTATATCACCAAAAAAAGTATACCAAATTTTAGTAGATCCCATTAAAAAATTATAACTTGTGGACCACTAACCCCAAAAAGTGTATGTGGGGCCATGCAAACATTTTACATTGTACAAGCTAATGTAGACCAACTGTACAGTACGTACTATTTATAAGGACAACAGATGTACTATCAGCAGTCTATCCAAAAATATACCAGATAAAATAGCTCCTATAATAGCTAAATGATAGGCATACATTGTAATTTGGATTGTCCCAAAAATAAATCCTGTTAAGATAATCCTTGTGACTAACTTGTGACATTTACAGCTCGTCAGCTCTCCCTCTGTTGTTGCCTATCACTGTTGTATTTCTGTACTGACGGAGGGGGCAGGCAAGGTAAA